>CM041782.1:143291798-143441475 GCA_023374045.1 Limonium bicolor
TAATGTGCACTCACAATGTTTATCTCTGACGATTACTGATTCTTACATCCTGGGTGTTGGATATGAGGTCTGTCTCTACAGCCTTCCTTATTACTCAAGTGTATCTGGTATGTTCTATGGTAATTTCAAGGTTTACAGTTTCCATTCTCTAACAAACGTATTATTTCTCTAATAAGTGAAAGCCCTTTTTGAGGGGTTTATTCCCACTCTTGGCCTCACAACAAGGAGAGGTATCCCCACCCCTAAAGGCATGGTTCGTTCTCCGCCCCTGCCAATGTACTATCTCATTATTCTCATTGGTGCCTTTTTCCTGGCAATATTTTCCACAATCTAAATTATAGGTTTGTAACCGTTCATATCTACGAATTGTAGTTCCTTCGTGGCTTAAACAAACTCTCTTACAACTTACTATGCCTCGGGCTCTGATGTGGTTAACATCCTTGGCTCGTAGGCTCTTAGTGCTTAATGCCTCAGTCCATTACTTGTACTCTTACTCATTTGTAGGTCATCCTTATTGGTTTTTGTTTCTTTGAACATTATCCACCGTTAGGTTACATATTGAATGTAGTATCGGGTTTCAAGGTAAGTTTCTGCATCCTGCTTCCTGCTATGGAAGTTTATTCAGGTGATATGAGGTTACTTAGTGTCTTTGACAATACTGTCATTTTACAAGATTTATGTCTTTTAGCAATCAAGGTTAGGTTCGTATTAGGCGTTTGCCTTACGGTGTCCAAGTTGGATATCATTCTGTCATCTTATACTTCCATCTCAGCGCCTCGTTCAACTTCCGTTGACTACGCCACCCGTTGATGATCAATCATACTTGGGTGTTAATAAGTTAGACAAACAGTATTAACTGTCATTCATCAGTTTGCTCCTTTTCTAGGGTTGTACGTCATTAATCCTTAGTAGGTTATACCTTACGTTCACTCCTTTTACCCTTGTTTTCTGGGTTTTCCAACATCTTCATTGAAGAATGCTTATTACTGGTATTCTTAGTGATCAATCTGGGAGTCTTATCCCATTCTTGTTGAAAACTTTTATGTCGACGGTCTCCATTGTATTCCGTAATGCATTCCTTGTACGTTATCACTTGCGTAGTGTTTTGCTCGCATTACTGAGCGATCTCTTATGTTTTCCTCTCGGGGTTTGGGATTGATGTTCTTACCACACTGTCGGTTGTTGTTGTAGTTGGTTGTACCGTTGCTAATATTTATATCGTTTAGTATTCTGTCCAAGTTCAACTCCCTACTGACTGGTGTATCCACTCATCTCATCATGGTCAGACCGTCAGGGCCTTCCAAGGTCTCATTCTCCAGTTCTTATAGATTTATAATCCGGTATTAGTGTGTACTACAACTGTAGCATTCTATTACCTCGCCATGATGGCTTTCCGTACTGTTTAATCGTGGTAGCACTTGCTATGGCAAGTGCGCCATGCAAGATGGGTTACCGGTACTGTGTGCGTCGGTAATGGTACTTCCTCCCAATATTTTATATCTTTGGTAGTCCTCGGGACTCTTTCGATGTTCTTTAGTTTGGATAACTGACCCTTTAGCAGTTTCCTTGCCGTTTTGATGGTGCTGTCACTTATCACGGCGTTCCTCTTTGTGGGGGAACCCCTTATTATTTTCTTATGTCTTAATCCTCGCTCCCGTTCCCACACATTTTGTCGTGGTTACTAAGTAATGTTCCTCCTTTAGGCACCACATCGTAGTCCTATTCCGGTATACAATTTGTATGAGTTTCTACCGTCGTCCGCGTTATGTCGGCTAGGTTTGTAACCTTCTTCATGGTATGGGATTTGGAGTTCCCGTTTCTAGCTAGTCCTTCCAGTAATCTTATCCCTTAAGATTTATACTATCCCACTGTCATGCTCACTCGGATCACCGTCCGGTACTCATGTCGCTTATCTTTTCTTACCCATTGCACCTTTAGTGCTTTTCTTATTATTGGTATGACGGGTTATTTCGACTGCGTAGCATGTCGACCCATGTTGCCGGTAATTACCGTTCCCTTATTGATAGAATTCCATAGGTAGCGCCTGTTTCTCTGTTGTGCTCCATTGAAAACCTCTAAGTTCTCCGTAACTGCTGTGCAACAAGATGTTTCTCGTATTGCTTACTGTTAACTAACTGCCGGATCGGGTTTCCCCGAGTAAGAGTAGGCTTTATTCTCTCTGGCGTTTGTTCCACATATTCAGGGTTAGGGATGTGGAGGGTGGGTCTAGGTACTATGGATATCCGGTAAATACCGGGAAGTCTTGACTAACGCACCTCTCACTCTATCACTCAACCCTTAACCCATAACTCAAACTCAACCTCAGTATTCTCCTAAGTTCGGTATTTCTTGTCTTCAGAGAGTAACTACGCTTTGATACCACTTTTTGTAACACCCCATCTCAATCCAAATGTGGTTTCGCAACTTAACAACATATATATAAATGTCACAGCGGAATTCAATACACTCCAGGACCTTGCCACGGTCTGATTGACAGAATATACCGAACATTAGTACATACAAATCTTAACCGAATACATATCCTTCTTACAATCCCCTCACATCCTATACATCTTACTAACTCAAAATGCCATATGAGTGTACATGCACAACTCGTAGGCCACACTTAACCAATAACGCTTGTACCCTTTCTTACTCTAGTGACGGCCGCCTCCTGACGTTCACCTGTGTAGTAAAAACAGCCCCCAAAGGGGGTCAGCACGAATGCTGGTACGATCCTCTCATGGCCCCCAAGCTAACGTGGCTACGACGACTAATTGTCGATAGCATGGAGGTTGATTAGATGCACAACATAATAGAAAGTGCAGTAAACAACAATCCAAATATGAACAATCAAAGTTCAAACATAATGAACGACTTAAATGCATTCCCTTAATTAGAGAGTTAATTATTTAACTCCTTAAGTTATGTTTCCTCTTAATCTTAGTCCATCCTTATCTTACCTCAATCTTAGTTTTAACTTAGTCTAAGAAACAACCATCCTTTAAAAAGGAATGGATGTAGCTTATCTTAGTCTTATAATACAAACCATCCTTTAAATAGGAATGGTTGCAACTTATCTCAAACCTTATCTTAATCTTAGAATACAAATCACTCTTCAAAATAGAAATGGTTGTATCTTACCTCATTGTTTATTTTTGTCGGGTCAAAAGCAACCCTAGCCAATGTGCTATTAACTCCATTGCTTAAATAAACAACTTATCTTATAATTTAGGATTTAGGTGATCCTACCGCACCATCTTAATGCCACCTACCTTGGACTGTATGTCCAATGTAGCTGAGCCGGCAACCGACCCTAGGCTACAAGTCCGAAGACAAGTCCTTAAGCGGAAGTCGGATCTGCTATAGATAATGACCCCCTTTTCCTTAGCAGGCATGACCGGAGTCAGTCCCGGGTTCCTTACTCCCCGCTTAAGTTCCAGTTAGTAGAAGTCTCAAGACAATGTTTGTTGGTTAACCTCTTTCGGTATATAACAAACTAATATTAGGGAGCGTTCCTTAGTCTCACTGAATTCCTTACTAAATGTTGGTTAGTGAGTTCTCACGGTAAGTTGTGTTAGTTTTCAAACATCACACAACAATACAATAAACTTAATGTTCCGGTTACATGCTTTATCTTGTTTAGTGAGCACACAAAAACAAATAGCACACAAGCCGAGGGACACCTCGTTAGCAAGCAGGTCACAAGAAGAACTGTACCGTTCACTGTGGGTCGTTCGGTTGCTTACTCTCTTCTGGAGTCCAAATACTCAAGCCCTAAAACATTCATTCAGTTTTAGGTTGTTAATCACTTAACTTAATTAAACTTATTTAACTTACTTAACCCATAATGAGCCCCACCTAACACCTCTTAAGTTTTACAACTTAATCTTACAACTTAACTTTAAACTTTTAAGTTTATACTTAACTAAATCTCTTAGATCTTTATACCTCTATTCATCATTGCCCTCTTAATGGGGTACCATTAATACCACTAAACTTCCTTACGGTTTCTCTCTCTCTCTTTTTTTTTCATCTTTAGGGTCGACCGACCTTACCGACCGACCTTACCCAAGGTCGGTCCATTCTAGAACTTATTACCGTTTGAAAATTTTAACCCGACCGACCTTGCAAGTCCGGTCCCCAAGGTCGGTCCATTCCCGAGAGTTTTTCCCCGTGGGAAATTTAAGCCCGACCGAACTTGCCAAGTTCGGTCCCAAGTTCGGTCGATTCCAGAGACTCAATTCGTACAAAAATACAAGCCCGACCGAACTTGTAAGTCCGGTCCCCAAGTTCGGTCGATGCCAGAAACTCTTTCCGGTAGTGTAAACTGAGCTCGACCGACCTTGCAGGTCCGGTCCCTAAGGTCGGTCGGCACCAGAACTTTGTTTCTAAATTCCCTTTTGACTCCAAACTTCTCCACAAGTTCCCCCATGTGTCCTAATACCATTTAGGCACTTAAACTCACCTTAGAACTTCCACCAAACTCTCTAAAACAATTTCCAAAGATCTACTTAAACATTCACTCAAACCTTTTAAAACTCCTAACACTTAGCACTTATTTCCTTACATTCCCAACTTGCTACCTTACTAAAACTTCAACCAACCCAATTTCCAAAGATCTTTTCCATCTTTAGCTCATTTACCAAAACTTCCTCAAGTCACCTTGCATATCCATGCACCAATTCCTCTCTTTTCCATTTGTTACTCATCATTCCTAAACTCCTGGGCATACCTAAACATTTCTTCCCATCCTCTTAGCACCTTAACCTTGTTCTTCTTTACCTTAACCTTCCTACACCCTCCTTAGACATCTATATCTCTTTTACTCAATTTACCCACCATTCTCATGATCTTAAACTCTTATACATTCCTAGTCAATTTCCTCGACAATCGACAACATTCTCCTTCAATCTTCACTCCCATCACCTAAGTCCACTCATTACCATCTAAACTAAAACCTTATTGTTCCACCACTAGTATCCTCTTCACTTGCACAAGCTTCCCAAAATTCTCATTGTTATATTCCCTAGTTCATTCCGAAATCATCTTAAGCATTATATACATTCTTCTCCAAATTTTGCACAAGTCTTACCATTCCTCTTACCATGACTTTGGTGTGTTCAATACACCCACCTAAATTCTAATTTCCTCATAGACAACTCTAGGTCATTTTAAACCTCCAGAACTCCTTAGTTAACTCATTTCCACTCAAATCCCTTTTAATGATCCCAAGTGAATCCTAGGGCATCTTAACTCACCACTACCACTTAAACACACATCAAGTTCTTTCTCATCATATTTTATCACTCAAACCAACTCATTCACAACAAACTCAATATAATGCAATAATCTAAAATTGTATAGCACTAAGGCTCTTAAATGACATGGCTCTTAGGCTCTTAAATGACTTAAACTTAAACACTGAATTTCCCACATATAAAAGCTTTCAACCTGCAAATACACCCATCAATCTCATTGTAGTTATAATGCTCTTAAAATCCATCTTAAACTTATATTACTAACTCATTCCCATTGGCTCCTTAGTCACAAGTTCACAAGCTTGTTTAAATTCTTTTTCCTAGGTTATATAACCCTTTACCTAATGCAAGCCCTAGGCTACATTGGTACTCTTCTAAAACTCATTCCTTAAACCTTAAACCACCATTAGGTAAGCAATTTACCTTGTTTTCTCAAGCTTATCTTAACTTCCTCCTTAGACCTTTTTCCCTTGGGAATCTCGGCCACCTTCTTAACTTCCCTTGCCAATGTTCTAATCAATACACAATGACTATGATGAGTGCAAAATAATACACTAACCTTAAGGAGTAAACCCTAGGTTGAAAATGTGTTTTAAGGTATTAAATTGAATGTTTTACCTTGGATTCCCAAAACAAGCTTGGATATGAATCAAGTAAGACCTCCTCTAGCCCTTAGAGAATAGAATCAATCTAGAACAATGGATAAAACAAGGTGTCTTAAGAGGCAATTTTCGGCCATGTAGAAAAAATGAAGGGAAGTTGATTTTTCTTCCACTTTCATTACCTTGGATGAATGGAGAACCAAAAGAGCTCTTCAAACTTGACTTTCCTCCATCAATGGAGTTTTTCCATGGCTCTAAAATGAAGCTTTCCCAATTTTGAAAAGATAGAAAGCTAGAGCTTGAGCTAACTAAGAATAATATGTGTTTAGTTTTTGATTTGGAGCTAAAATGAGTGAGTAGTGATCAAAGGAAGATGGAGCTTGGCATGGGGTTTTTCTTCACGTAAAAGAAGAAGAGAGGGAGCAGTAGCAACCGATGGGAAGAAGAGAGAATGAAGAAGTGAGCAAATGTGAGATATTTGTTTCTAAAAGCAAATAGTAACCTCTTACTTTTTCCCTCTTCTTTTCTAACATTATTTGGCTACTCATGGTGACTCATCCTCCCTTAAAAACCGGCCCCCTATTAATTAAGGAAGTCATGGTCTTTTGACCAACTAATTAGACTTAATTGATTAAAGACTAAACTAGGCACTATTTGGTTAATATTCATAAACTAGTGCACTTATTTGTGAAAGTTATGATTTCCCATTGATTTAGACCTCCTAATGTGATACTAAGTAGCACACATCTTAATTAAAGAGTAATGATGGACATTTAGCCACTCAAAACCCATTTACAAGACAATTTTTCAAAAATGTGCTTTAAGACTCCTTAAAGCACATTTTGTGTTTTAACTTGTTTTTGAGCTTGGTTTTTTTTCTAACTGATTTAAAATGTCCATTTGCATATTACTAAAGTCTTATAATGGTATTTGGGTGCTAATCAATGTCACTCCAAGCTTAGAGCACGTTTTTGCCCAAATTGCCCTTAAGGCATTTTCTTGTGTTTTCTTTGGTTTAAATTGTCTACTAATCTCTCTAAGGAATATTTTAGCCTTATCTCATCATAAATTGATGTTTACTTAGCATACTTCGGGTTGGGGTATTTCAGGTACGAGGGCGTACCATAACTCTTATAAGGGGGATATACTGGCATACTCTTCCTTTGTCATCTCATCCAGATTATGCCATGTTGCCTTATTAGCAGAATGAGAGGTGTTTGTATCTGCTTGGTTTTTACATTATGACACAGTATGTGACTGTTGATTTTCATCATGCTATGTCATGGTATATCCTGGTTCGTTTTGATTTTGAGTAATCTCGAGTGGAATGTTGTTATGGAGATGGATGGAAATAAAGGATTGGATTGGTATGGCATTTCATTGGAATTATTATTGTCTCAGCACACCCGAAGCGGTGTGAGTGCATATTAGTTGATTTTTTAAACTTCGAGGCGAAGTTTCTTTTAAGGTGGATATACTGAAATACCCCTAAATTAATTTAAATTAATTTAGGGGATTTCCTTTATTAAACCTTTAATAATAGTATTCCTTTAATAATACTATTAAGTATTATATTATTATATGGAATTATGAATATTAAATTAGTATAAGGAATTATTAATATTAAATTATTGTATGGAATTATGAGTATTAATATTATATGGAATTATGGAAATTAATTTAGGGGATTCCTCCTATTTAACTCTAAGGATTACAATTTAATATTTATTATATATAATTAATAGTATTATGAATTTAATAATAAGATTTATAAGTCAATAAATCTTGGGAAAATTTATAAACACTCCAACTATGTTATAAAGATTTTAGGAGAGTTGGAACATCGTTTTGAAACATAAAAGTCAATATAAAATTCTAGAAACCCTAAAGCCTTTTAAGCCTTGCTAGGGTTGACTTTTTGAGAATGGTCAAACTAGGCCATGAAACCTATACCAATACATAGTTTATGGAAAACCATGAAGATCGATAAAAAGAACGTCAAAAACGGATCATCCTAGCCAAAGTTATGCTAGATTGAAGTTTAGAGTCAAAAATTTGAAATATGCCACGTGTCACACTGTCGCGGGTCGCCAACACTTAGCCGATTTTATCCCTTGAATTTCGATAACAGATTTCAGTATTTTGCCCTAACTTTAGACGGCTATATCTCACTCATCTTTCAATCTTTTTCAATGCCGTCTTCTTTGTTGCCTTTTCCTACATTTCCTCTAAACAACCATAACTCACACTAACCCTAAATCATCCTAAATCAACAGGAAAATGAATCAAAGTAGCCACCCTGCAAAACCGTAACTGCAGTTTCCAGTTTTTCCCTTCGAATCAGGTAACTTCGTCTAGCCATAACTTCTTCGTTTCTCAGCCAAATTTCATGTTCTTTAGCTCGTTTTGAAGAGCTCTAATCCCTCTAAATTTTCATGTTGATGGCCTAAGCCAATTCTCAACGGTTGGGAAGAACAAGGTGTCTAAAGTTTCGGATTTGTCACAACATAAAATCATAGTTTTCTTTCCAGAAAACGTAAGGTAAACTCGCAACTTCCAGCTTCGATTTCTTTCTGTGTAGTGCAGTTAGGGTGGGTTCTTGCTATCATTGTGTAGAGCTATGTTTCTTCTTTCTAATGAGCCCAAGAACATGGTCTAACTCGATCTAGAACGTATTTTATAGATCTCCAAAGTTCGCTACTCGAACAGCTCGAGTTCGAATTTTATTTCTAGAAACCGATTACGATTTCCGTCACCGGTGCTTCCCTGGTAAGTCTCCGTTCAATTCCTGATACTTTGACACTCGATTTTTCAATATCGACTTAGCCCAACTGCCAATGTGATCAATTAAGCCTTGTATTGTGAGAATTTTGCAAAGGCGAATTCGAGAGACTCAAGAACCCTAACTTTCGTAAACCAGAATCTAATTTGTTGTATACTGCATTATAATTGGGGAAATCGGTGTCATTAGAACCAGAATTTGATTTCGAAACGAATGGAGGAAGAATCACTCGATTTCGTTCTGTAGATTGAGAGAAAACTGGAATTTAGTACTTGAATTGGGTTTGGGGGCGGATAAAGAACTCGACACTCAGCAGCCGTCCGATCGTGGTTATTAGAAACGGACGGCTGAGATTAGATCGTTTCAAATTAAGAGTATAAGTTTTTATTATGATTTCAGTAAATAACCCTAACTTGTTGAGTTAATTTAAATATCTTCCCGAATGTATTTGGACTTGAAATTTTAACCATATATTCCTTATTAAATCTAGTTTATTTTGATTTAAATTATTAAGGTTTTGGAGTTTTTAAACGTAAGTTATGATTTTTGCAAGTTACGGGTTTTCTGGAATTAGATATTTTTATAAATAAAAATTTTATAATATGTCTAAAATGTTATAGTTACTGTATATTAAATTTGGGAATTTTTGGGCAAGGGTAAAAGGTTTTAAAAATTGTGTTTATGAGTTTTTCCTAAAAATAACCTATAATATAAGGTTTTTAATGTAACCAAAAATTAAAGTATGGTTTGTTAATTAACTTTTAAGCTGGGGGAAAATAAGGGAAACTAAATTAGCATTTTATAACAGTAAGTTACAAATGTTTTAGTATTAGTTTTTAAGAGAAGTGAAATTATTTACATATATGTATATATACTTATTTAAGTAGACACTTATGTTAATTCAAGGAATCTAATTATTTTACGTTTTACTTATTATATTATATGGGAGTTAATGTTTTTAATTAAAACTAAGGAAAATATGAATATATATATATTATAAGAGCTAGAATCCTAAGATATGGTAAAAGAAATACTTTATGAAACATACTTGGAATACAGTTAAAGGTTGTAGTAATAAGATAGTTTAAATATAATGGGTTACATAGGGGATGTCTTAATTAAATTCTAATACAGGTATACGTATATATGTATTAAATAAATAAAGGGAAACACTTATTTTATAAACCGTATATCGGTTGTAGTTATGCCTAAAAGTTATTAAACATAATTAAATACAATAAAACTACATAAAGAACAAATCCTGGTATATATAAATATATACACATTAAACATAAATAAAATTAGATACCTTATAGGAAATATAATACGAAGGAATTAATAAGTTAAACTAAACCTCTACATAATACTAATAGAAGAATATTATATGAGGTGGTGTTAAATTATAGTTATGTATTAGGCTTAAGAGTTACCTTTGAATTTCCAAGGTTTATATATAACCATATTAAAATACATGTATGGTACCATTTGTCAATGACCAGGATATAAATCTTAAATTGGGATTAAGTAATTAATAAGTTAAAACTTAGGAAAAATTGTGATTACATAAAATGTTGTACAAATAGATCTTATTCTATAATTAATGATAAACAAATGTAATACGTCTACATCTAGATGTTCTTAATATATAAACCATAATAAAAAAAGTAAAATACTTTTACATCTAAATGTGAAGTGGATTAGTAAGTCTAGATTTAATCATTTCTTAACATTTATGGTATTGAAATATAACTTAATGTTTTAAGATAGAATCATTAAAAGGATTATGATATAATCTATATTAAACGATGATTTGGAAATTTATCTAAATAATTATCCTTAAGTTTCTTAGAAGTAGATAAGCCATATAAAATACATTTATTACCAATATTCAAGATGTGAGTTGACAATTAGGTGAGGTATTTAATACTGAGAATTTATCGGAAGGTTTATGAATAGGAATTTGGTACTTAAAACCTTTGAACCTTTTATTAGATAAAACTAAGTGTCATAAGAGAATATATTGATATACCTTTCGGTAATGGGGAATAATGTTAGGTTTCTTGAATATAAAATATGAGAGTTTTCATAGTAGATTATCTTATTAAATAACTAACAATTTCACGTGCGAACCGGAATTTAATTCTTTGATAAATTCTACTCTATGTAGATATATTGTCCATCCTAAATACAATAAAGGAAATTAATTTATTAGGTTATTCTTTTGAAACCTTAGGTTTTGTAAAACAATTTAAAACGTATTTAAGGCTTAAATTTAATGAAGTTTAGTACAAAGGATTATACATAGCCTATAGAGAGAATGGGTGTAAAAATAAAACATTTAGGAAATTAAATGTAGGTAAGGATGCATAAAAGGTTATACTAAACTCCTTATTGTATCGGTAATAATAAAACATATAATGTACCTTGTGAATACTAAATGTAAGATTAATTCGTTAAATCTAAGTTAACTATAGTATAGTTATTCAGGATGAGAAGCAATTTAACATCTTATGACAAGTTTATTAGATGGTTGTAATTTAAAATCATTCTGAACTAAAGATGAGATAATTGAGTTTAGTGGCTCAATTAAGATATAATAAAATGTATCTACAACATTATGGTTCCAATATACAAGTTGTAGATCTTAGTTTAGTTAAGGGAAAGACTTAATCATAATGGGTTGTCTAGTAGATATTGTTTACATACATAATCTTTACATTGTGAGATAATAGTATAGTATTCTGAGATCAGTCCATCATAGGTCATAATACAATGTATATTCTAAATTAGGAATAAAGGTATTGAGCTTAAGATTATTATCGAAATTCTTAGATTTAATTATTGAATATAAACACATTTATGATATAAAGGTCTCAAAAGTCTTGAATGTGAGGATTGTGGTTAGATATGAATAAACTGGATAGGAATGGACAGTTAGCAGGTGTTAATAAAGTACATTCCTTGATCCTACAACCTTGGGCTATACAACCTTCTAACTGATAAGTCAAAGGTTATACATAACATTTAAGCGAGGGCTTATAAGATAATTGAGATTTGGAGATAAGAGAGAGGAATTTATTTAAGTTTTACTTAGGGTACAGGTTATTGATACTAAGTTATCTTCAATGTTCCTCAGAGAATTGTTGAATGTTTGCACGGGTTTACTAGAACTGCTACAGCATTGACCAGGTACGATTTCTCGTACTCAGATACTTTTGCTAATGGGCTTTGTGGAATGTTTTGGAAAACGCTAACTGGGCTTGAATGGATTTCAAAAGGAAACTGTGTGTATGTGAAATACCCCGTATTTAAAAATAGTGATTAATTAGGCTAATAAGTAATTTAGAAGCTTAATTAAGTATAAATAATTATTAGGGAACAAATCCCGAAGGAAACGGATCCTTAAAATGGATTAAAATCACTAACGAACCTTAAAGCGCGTTTTTCGAGGTAACCGGGAAAACGTGTCTTTAAGCGGGTCAATAGACTCGTAACAGTTTTGGTCAACTAAATAATCATTAATAAATATTAGTGAAGCTTTAGGACCAATAAAATCAATAAAACGAGAGATTAGTAAAAACTGTCAAAACGGAAGTTGTGGGGTAGAAGTGTAAATAGACCAAGCTTATGTGTCCAATATTGCAAATAAAATTTCAAAACCCACATGGGGCTGTGTGTGGTCCGATTTTAGGCCCCTCCCTCACACTCTCTATTTCTTTTATTGTGTCTAATACACTAGAGGACAAAACCATTAAGAAACAAAAAGCAAATATTTGCCTCTCTCCTCACATTCCCTCCTCCTAACGTGAACACACTCCTCTCACCCACTCTTTTCTTCTCCTTCCCCTACCTCACGATTTCCATGGTGAGTTGAGCAAACACCCACAAAACTCTACTTTCTCCCTTGTAACTCCCTCATACATTCTCCAAAAATTATAAAACTACACCATTGTGTTCCTCTCTCCAAGAGCTACACTTCCATCTTTCCAAAATTCGAAAACACCAACTTTCGATTTTGTGGGTATGCACCATTTGGAGTTTCAACACCACCATTAGAAGGCCCTCCTTCTCCTTGTTCTTCTAAGGTAAAAATATTTCGAAAACTCCATTGTTTTTTTCTAGCCTTAAGGGCAAAACGAGATTCATAACTAAACCCTGTTGTTCCTTGTTGTTCTAGCCGATTTTGGCATCTTGGTGGAGTTGGAATTTTGTTTGTTGAGCCACTCCAAACACATTTGAAACCTTGGAAGGTAATGAAGTTCTAACCCTAGAAACCTACACTTAAGGCTTAAATAATGCTAAGGGTAGTTTTAGTATTGAGTGTGTATTTATGTATGGGTGATTATGTTAGATTTGTAGAGTTTGCAAAACCGAAAGAGAGAAGAAGGAAGAAGAGAAAGAAACCTAGAAGGAAAAACAAGGTAAGGAATGCTCACCTTTGTGTAGTCTTGTATTTGTGTATGTAACAGATTTTCTAGAATGAAAATTGGTATTATAAAATAGTAATGTATTAGTAGTATAATGGGTAAGAGAAACTAAGCATTTTGAAACCTTTGAAACATTGTAAAAACTGTTATAAAAAACGATTGGGATGGAGTGTGTTGAGTGCAGGGAATTTTAGTGTGTTTTGGTGTTGATATTTGTATATGGGAGTTTGTATAGTTTTGGTTATTGTAGCAGGTGAAACAAGTGTTGAAATGTGAACTAGAATGTGTGGTGAGTGTATAAAAATACAGAGGAGACTATGGCAAAATTTGCCTAGGATTAGAACACTTAGAGAATTAAAACTAGGTGACTAATGTGAGCTGAACAGATTTTGATTTGGATAGTTAGAGGGTAAGTTGAGAGAGAGCTAGATAATGGATTCTAGATATAGCAAGAGTGTTACAAATGACATTAAGAGAGGGAGATGTAGAGGAGAAGTGTAAGTGTTAAAATCTGTAGCATAAGGTAACTAGAGAAGAAACTATTGAGTGTTGAGTGAAACTTGGGAAAATTAGATGAGTGAATGAGTATAAAATTGGGTAAGGAATTAATTAATGAACTAAGGTGTATTAGGAGGTTTAAATGGTGTTAAAACATGTAGGATTAGGTGTAGGAACAATGGGGAAGTATTGGGTTAAAGAGAGGACTGAAAACAGATTTTAAAATGCAAATACTGGGCCGGACCGAACTTGCGACCGGACTTGCAAGTTCGGTCGAGCCCAGACTTACAAAGACGGGTGAGCTACTGGAATCGACCGGACTTGCGACCGGACATGCAAGTTCGGTCGGACCAGAAATTTTCCCCGTCTGTAACTTACTGGAATCGACCGGACTTGCGACCGGACATGCAAGTTCGGTCGGACCAGAAATTTTCCATCCTGTAACCTACTGGAATCGACCGGACTTGCGACCGGACATGCAAGTCCGGTCGGCCCAAAAAAATTTCCCGAGGATAGCTACTGGAATCGACCGAACTTGCGACCGGACTTGCAAGTTCGGTCGGCCAGAAGAATTTCAGCAACCTGAGCTACTGGAAGCGACCGAACTTGCGACCGGACTTGCAAGTTCGGTCGGGCCAGGAATTTTCGGTACTGGTAGCTACTGGAATGGACCGGACTTGCAAGGTCGGTCGCAAGTCCGGTCCTGACAAAAAAAAAAAAAAAAAAAAAAAAAAAATTATTTTAATTTAAATAATAATTGTATATATATATGTATATGTATACCCATACATATATGTATATGTATATGTGTGTAAGCATGCAAACCTTAAGTAAGGAGATGGAAACTTAAGTAAAGGGAAAATAAGTAAGTAAAGTATAAGTGTAAGAAATGTAAGGACATAGTAAGTAGGAGTTAAGTAATGATAGTTAAATTAATCATTCAATTGTATGCACATATTAGGACTCGATTTGTGACACCGGAAGGAACGTTTGGAAGTACGTACAACGGTGAACGGTATGAATTCCTCATGCCCCGAATGCTATCATGGCTACTCTGATTGTGTGTTGTGTGTGCTAATTGATCACCAATAAAGATAAATGCACGAATCGGAGTTAATATGCTTACTTGTGATTATGTAGTGGGTATGATGTTGTATACTCTCTTTAATTCTTAGTTTGTATACTTCATGAAATGTACGGATGATATGAGTGTATGTATGTATGTTGTATTGTACCGTGACCGTTATTCATTGTGTTTGGACTTCTAACTTGTTCCTAACATCTAACCATCCTAACTTAAAATGGTAATTAAATTGGAATGAGTAGAAGTCCGATATAGTTTCGGCCACGCGTGAGGATGCGGAGTCACGAGAGGTTGGCTCCAATTCCTGACTCTTAAACTGGTCCGCGGCCCAAATCCCTTAAGTGGGTAGCATCCCGGATTAGTGAGTCAAGTAAATCCCGGATGTGGGACGGAGTAGTCCCCAAGGCCGGAGGTCCCGACGACTTGACTTGAGTATAAGTAAGTAAGTAAGAATGAGTAAGTAAAGTAAAAAGGAAGTAAGTAATTGTAAGTAAGAAGAAGTAAGTAATGAGTAAAAGAGTAATATGCATTCCGATTAACCCGGATGCACAATTTGGCTAACCTGTGAAGGTAAGTATTGTGAACTCTATTGTATTGTTGCCTTGAAGTGAATGATGTATTGCAATGTATGTATGATTGTGTAAAGCATGTATGTATGAGTAATGAACAAGCATGTCTAGCGGTCGCCAATTAGTCGGCGTACCCTTGCTAGCAATCGGTATATGCGGAGTTTATGCGCAGCAATTTGCTGAGCCCCTTGGGGCACCATTTTTAATATAAATGCAGGTGCAAGAGAAGGGTGAAGCTGATGAAGACTTAGTTTTTTCTTGTCTTCTTTTTGTATGTAAACAATGAATTTGAGATCGGTGTACTGAGTAGTACATGGCTTAGATTTTTGAATAGCCGGTGTACCATGGGGTACACCTTTTTGGGATACTGCGAAGGGATTGATTGGTATAGATGAGTAGTTGGTAGATACTCATTCTTTTGGGAAACTTGGAAGGTTGTAATGAATGCACTTCGAATACTCGGTAATCCTTTGGTAGTGAATGTATTTGTAATTGGTAAGTTTGTTTTAGTAGCTCGGTATCTATTGGCCATCAGACCGTCACTGTAAGTATTAGTAGCCTTGCTAGCCGTATGGGCGGTTAGCGGCATTGTTTCACCCGCCGAAGTAAGTAAGTAGTATTCTTCCGCTGCGAACTCATTGAATTAACAGGACGATTAGACGGTAAGCATAGGATTAACGGTTGGGGTGTTACAAAAAGTGGTATCAGAGCGTAGTTACGCTCTGATGTCCTAAAGTACCGAGCATAGGAGATTACCGAGTTAGGATTTCAACCGTCTTAAGACGGATATCTAGAAACCTAACTAGGAACTACCGTTGTTAACAACGGATACCCTTGACGTTCTTGGAACGATACCTTGTTTAAATTCCAAGACCTTTGAGTCATTTCTTGCGGAGCCTAATGAAACTGTTAAACATTCAGATGTCAGGAAGAGGCCGAGGCCGACCTAGAGGCGAAGCCTCAGATGGAACCGGCGCGCAGACGATAGCCGAGATCGTCGCCGCCACGGTAGCACAGATGCTACCCCAAGTAATCCAAGCTGTACAACAAACACAGCAGAACCAAACTCAAACGGGACCAACCCCTCCCCCTCCACCCAGAGAAGCTAACTGGGTAAAAGCTGTAGCGGAACTCCGCCCTCCTTGCTTTAGGGGCGAGAGTGATCCGGCTAAGCTAGAAGCGTACATCTCCGAAATGGAGACCGCTTTTGAGACACTCGAAGCTCCTGCTGGAGTTCGAGTCAGAGTTGCTGCGTACTACTTAAAGGATGCTGCAATGGATTGGTGGAAGCTGGTCAAGCAAGAGCACGTCAGCGACCCCACATTCGATTGGGATTCCTTCGCATCTCTCCTCCGTTCAAAGTACTACCCAGAGCATGTCAAAACAAGAAGAGACTTGAACTTGACGCTCTGAAGATGACAGACAAGATGTCTGTGGATGAGTACTACCGCACCTTCACCTCCATCCTCCGTCTCCTCCCCGATCTTGGATACACCGGCCAGGTGTTGGTCGATCGCTTCTATGGCGGTCTGAGCCATCGCCTTCGGTACGGTATGGGCTATACCAGGTTTACCTCCCTTCAGGTAAATATCGGTTGACCCTTAGTATCAATTCAATTCATTTCAATTCCTTGAATTCCTTGAATCTTTTCCTTATTCTTTCTTAAACATCATCCCGGCTAATACCTGAAACTTCAGGAGTGTTATCACGCGGCCTCCCGCGTTGAGATCACTTGCCAGTTAAGGGATGAGGAAACCGCGCTGAAGCGCAAGGCCAATAACAAAAATACCAGCACCGAGGAGCAGAACCAGGGTAAAAGCTGGAAGAAGAAGAAAGGGAACTTCTTTTCTCAGAAGAAGTCCCCAAGTGAGAGCAGTGCCCATGCTGAGCAGGGCAAACCAGCTGAGATCCTTCAGCTTGGTTATTCTGCACCGGTGGCAGCTAAGCCACTGAGATCACACCCTCCTAAGGGTAAATTCTACTTCCAATTTGTATTCGTATAAGTATCATTTCTAGTATACCCACGCACACATGTGCTAACCCTCTAACCTCAGGTTCTAGCTCCGGAGCCGCCAAAACCTTCACAGATGGCCGCACCTATGTGTGCAGGAAGTGCAACCAGGACCACCCTGGTAAAGATTGTTTGGGAGAGACATTAAGTGTTACAACTGTCAGAAGTTGGGGCACACTGCTAATCGATGCCCGGAGAATGGGAAGCCCAAAGGAAACTTCCAGAGCTATAGCAGAGGGCAAGGAAGGAGGTGGCATCTGGCGATGCACCGGCCCAGCAGGCACCACAGGGACAGGGATCCCGGGGCCTCAGAGGGGCACCTCAGAGGCAGCCTGTTCTGCATGTGATTGACCGTGATGGGCCCGGTTCGAAATCCGGCCAGGTAATATAAACCTTTAATCCTTGAAATAGAAGCATGTTAAGTAATTGTATGAGTGAATGCATGAATGAATGAATTGAAGTATGTATGAGCATGAAATGAAGTAGTTAAAACTAGTACTCACCGTAGATGAATTTGTAACCATAGGAAGCTTTAGTATCTGTTACCCATACCGGTAACCTTGAATCAAGAAGATCGACATCACCAACAACGACTACACCAACAAACAGTGTCAGGTCATCCGCCCAGGTATGATCTTATTAAGGGGATACCTGACACCCGAAGCGCAAATCTCAATTATTCGACGATGCAACGAGCTAGGAACGGGTCAAGGTGGATTTTACACACCCGAATTCCCCGGTGGAGCGAAGATGAAGCTGAAATGATGTGCTTGGGAAAGGACTGGAATCCTTATACCAAGACATACCAGGAGACACGAACACAAGATGGAGCGACGCCACCGACAATACCACCAGAGTTTCAGACCCTCATCACTCAAGCAGTTGAACTTGCACAGCAATGTGAACCTGAACCAATCCCCGCACTTGAAGCGGACCTTTGTATCGTCAACTTCTATGAAAAAGAAGGACGACTTGGGTTACACCAAGACAAGGACGAGACAGCGGAATCTCTTGAACAAGGAGTGCCCGTAGTGTCTTGGTCCATTGGTGATGACGCCGTATTCCTGTATAGCGAGCAGAAGCGTGTGGACCTCGCAGAGAAATTGGTATTGAGATCAGGAGATGTCCTCATCATGGGTGGAAACTCACGGATGCTGTATCACGGGATCAACAAGATCAAGTTGAATACGGCACCGCCGGCAATAATCAATGCCACACACATGAAACCAGGACGCCTGAACCTTACCTTTAGAAAATATTAAATTCCTAGTATCATGTAATCTATTAGTAACGTGTATTAGAGACACGACATGTATGATGGTTGGTTTATCAATAAAGAGCAGTGTTGATTTAATTCCACTTGTGTCCACCATCAATACTTATCCAATTGTGAATCCAATAGGTTGTGGACTCGGTACCGAAGGTAACCTGAGCATCCTCACCGAAGCACAAGCCGGCAGAAGCGGCACCATTCTAACGGGAACCTTCCCAGTAAATGGCATTGATGCCAATGTGTTATTCGACTCCGGCGCCTCTCACACCTTCGTATCACCATCTTTCGTGAAGAGGTTGAAGCTAGATGCGGATGAGATACCGAACTTCATGGTTACTCTCCCATCGAAGGAGCGAGTAAAGTGCACCAAATACTACCAATCAGCCACCATCGAAATTAAAAAGGAGGCGTTTCCCATTTCCTTCATCGAATTCAATGGATTGGGATTCGACCTAATCATTGGAATGAATTGGTTGGAGCGGCACAAGGGTAGAATCCTCTGCGCCGAGCATCGACTGCTGCTCAAGAGTCCTTCTGGGGTTACCGTATCTTACCGCCAGAGACCGAGAGAGCCTTCGACCACCCTTATATCTGCTATGGCTATGTACCGGGAGCTCAGAAAGGGCCAAGAAGTGTACTTGTTATGTACAAGACCTGGAAGAGATCCAGAGTTCAGTGACGATACCCATTGTATCCGAATCCCGATGTATTCCCTAAGGAGCTACCCGGCATGCCACCACCGAGAGCAGTTGAATTCGAAATTGATCTTTTGCCAGGTACCGGTCCCATTGCTAGGGCACCGTACCGCATGGCACCTGCTGAAATGACTGAATTGAAAGAACAATTGAGAGATCTTCTAGACAAAGGGTTTATACGCCCGAGCGTATCACCCTGGGGAGCACCGGTCCTCTTCGTGAAGAAGAAGGACGGTAGTCTCCGCCTTTGTATTGACTACCGCGAGCTGAATGCGGTCACAGTCAAAAAAATACCCATTGCCACGCATCGACGACCTATTTGACCAGTTGAAAGGAGCATCGGTCTTTTCCAAGATTGACCTCCGTTCTGGGTATCATCAGATTGCAATCAAAGAGCAAGACATCGAGAAAACGGCATTCCGTACCAGATATGGCCACTACGAATTCACAGTGATGCCATTCGGTTTGTCAAACGCACCGGCAAAATTCATGGACCTCATGAATCGTTTATTCAGTGAGCAGTTGGACACTTCGGTTGTGGTCTTCATCGACGACATCCTTGTATATTCTAAGTCACCAGAGGAACATGAAATTCACTTGAGGAAAGTGCTTGAGACACTGCGCGAGAACCAGCTGTATGCGAAGTTCTCCAAATGCGAGTTTTGGCTTGATCAGGTATCATTCCTTGGACATGTCATCTCGAGCGCAGGTATCTCAGTTGACCCTTCTAAGATAGAAGCTGTACGATCATGGCCTAGACCTAAGACTGTTACCGACATTCGGAGCTTTCTTGGTCTAGCCGGTTACTACCGGAGATTCGTAAAGGACTTCTCAAAGTCGCTAAGCCCATGACTACATTGATGAAAAAGGATGCACCGTTTGTATGGACAGACGAGTGCGAAGTATCATTTCAGAGCCTTAAAGACTCATTGACCTCAGCGCCCATCCTTACTCTTCCAGAGGGCACAGAGGGATTTGAGGTATACTGTGATGCATCAGGCAAAGGAATGGGATGCGTACTCATGCAGCATGGCAAGGTTGTTGCTTATGCCTCCCGCCAGCTGAAGAAACATGAGGAGAATTACCCGACTCACGACTTAGAGTTAGGAGCCATTGTCTTCGCCTTGAAGATATGGCGACACTATCTCTATGGGGTAAGCATCACCATCTACTCCGATCATAAGAGCTTACAGTATGTATTCACTCAGAAAGAACTCAACTTGAGACAGAGAAGATGGATGGAGTTTCTCTCAGACTACGACATCAATCTGCAGTACAAGGAAGGGAAGGCTAATGTGGTAGCCGACGCCCTGAGCCGTCGAGCACACTCGCTCCATTCGCTACTCGCTTCTTCTAGCTTGGTTGACGAGGTGCGAGATGCTCAGTTGAGCGACCCTTACCTAACCGAAATCAGACAAAAGATCGAAAATGGTACATTTGAAGAAAAAGTATGACTTCAAACTATAAAGATGGTTTGATTCGGTTGAATGGCAGGCTATGCGTCCCCCGAAGCAATGCAGAGCTAAGGGATCGCATCCTGCGAGAGTCACATAGTTCTACATTGTCAGTCCATCCGGGAGCCTCCAAGATGTACAAAGACATGAAGAGGTACTTCTGGTGGTCTGGAATGAAGTCAGATGTGACAGAATTTGTGCTAAGATGCTTAACATGTCAGAAGGTGAAATTTGAACATCGTAGACCGGGCGGAATGGTACAATCAATGCCAATTCCGGAGTGGAAATTTCATGATATCTCCATGGATTTTGTTGTAGGACTCCCACCTGCTAGGGGAGGACTCAACATGATCTGGGTCGTAGATCGCCTTACCAAGGTTGCCCGATTCATACCGATGAAGGACACCTGGAAGGTAGTAAAGCTAGCAGAGCTTTTTGATAAGGAGATTATCAGACATCACGGAGTCCCTAAACAATAGTATCTGACCGCGACACCAGATTTCTTTCGAGATACTGGAAAGCTACAAGGGAAGCGCTGGGTACAGAATTGAAGCTGAGTACCGCCTTCCATCCTCAGACCGACGGTCAGACAGAAAGGACCATCCAGACACTGGAGGACATGCTTCGGGCATGTGCCTTGGACTTTCAGGGGAGTTGGTTAGATAAGCTTCATCTTATCGAGTTCTCGTATAATAATAGTTATCACGCCTCGATTAAGATGTCGCCTTTCCAAGCTCTATACGGTAGACCTTGCCGTACACCCTTGTGTTGGGATGAGTCAAGTGAAGCGGTCATAATAGGACCGGAATACCTTGAGCAAGTGCAAGCCGAAGTGCAACAAATCCGAGCTAACATGAAGGCAGCCCAAGATAGACAGAAATCCTATGCGGATGTGAGACGACGCGACCTTGAGTTCGCCGTGGGCGACCAAGTGTTCTTGCGCGTTTCACCTATGAAGGGTGTCTTCCGTTTTGGTCAGAAGGGCAAGCTAAGCCCAAAATTTGTAGGGCCGTACACTATCACCGAAAGAGTTGGTTCAGTAGCCTACAGGTTAGCACTACCTGAGGACTTGGGACGTGTCCATAATGTATTTCATGTGTCACAACTCAAGAAGTATATGGCTGATCCTTCTCATGTCTTAGAGCCCGAGAGACTTTCCATTGAGCCGAACATGAGATATGCTGAAACCCCAGTGAGAATCTTGGATAGGAAGACCAGAGACACTCGCCATAAGTCGATACGAATGGTGAAGGTCCTATGGTCTAACCATGATGTCGAAGAAGCGACATGGGAGTTGGAAGATGCCATGAAGGCTAAGTATCCACAGTTATTCGTAGACTAGTTAGTCTAGTATGTAAAATACGGGTACGGGTCGTACCCCTTTTAAGGGGGGTAGAGCCCTTTTGCTTTTGCATTACTTCGGGGTAAGCATTGCATTTTGTATGGCACATGTAGTGCAAGTGAACTTGGTATGGATGTGTATGTATGTGTAATGTGTAGTGAATGATGTGTATGTGCAATGTATGGTGTAATGTGTATTGTGAATGGTAATGATGTATGTATTGTGTATTGTGGTATGGTATGATTGAGAATGATGCATTGTGTATGTGAATTGTGAATGGTGTATTGTACTTGAATTGTGTATGCTTGCAGTGTGAAAGAAGTAAACACCTCATAGGTGTAGTAAGACACATTAGGACAATTGGTTTGCCTAATGAGTAGAATTATAAAACTATTAACCTTGAGCAACTTTGAGGGCAAAGTTTCTTAAGGGGGGTAGATTGAAATACCCCGTATTTAAAAATAGTGATTAATTAGGCTAATAAGTAATTTAGAAGCTTAATTAAGTATAAATAATTATTAGGGAACAAATCCCGAAGAAAACGGATCCTTAAAATGGATTAAAATCACTAACGAACCTTAAAGCGCGTTTTTCGAGGTAACCGGGAAAACGTGTCTTTAAGCGGGTCAAATAGACTCGTAACAGTTTTGGTCAACTAAATAATCATTAATAAATATTAGTGAAGCTTTAGGACCAATAAAATCAATAAAACGAGAGATTAGTAAAAACTGTCAAAAACGGGAAGTTGTGGGGTAGAAGTGTAAATAGACCAAGCTTATGTGTCCAATATTGCAAATAAAATTTCAAAACCCACATGGGGCTGTGTGTGGTCCGATTTTAGGCCCCTCCCTCACACTCTCTATTTTCTTTTATTGTGTCTAATACACTAGAGGACAAAACCATTAAGAAACCAAAAAGCAAATATTTGCCTCTCTCCTCACATTCCCTCCTCTCTCACGTGAACACACTCCTCTCACCCCCTCTTTTCTTCTCCTTCCCCTACCTCACGATTTCCATGGTGATTTGAGCAAACACCCAAAAACTCTACTTCTCTCCTTGTAACTCCCTCATACATTCTCCAAAAATTATAAAAACACACCATTGTGTTCCTCTCTCCAAGAGCTACACTTCCATCTTTCCAAAATCGAAAACACCAACTTTCGATTTTGTGGGTATGCACCATTTGGAGTTTCAACACCACCATTAGAAGGCCCTCCTTCTCCTTGTTCTTCTAAGGTAAAAATATTTCGAAAACTCCATTGTTTTTCTAGCCTTAAGGGCAAAACGAGATTCATGACTAAACCCTTGTTGTTCCTTGTTGTTCTAGCCGATTTTGGCATCTTGGTGGAGTTGGAATTTTGTTTGTTGAGCCACTCCAAACAACATTTGAAACCTTGGAAGGTAATGAAGTTCTAAACCCTAGAAACCTACACTTAAGGCTTAAATAATGCTAAGGGTAGTTTTAGTATTGAGTGTGTATTTATGTATGGGTGATTATGTTAGATTTGTAGAGTTTGCAAAACCGAAAGAGAGAAGAAGGAAGAAGAGAAAGAAACCTAGAAGGAAAAACAAGGTAAGGAATGCTCACCTTTGTGTAGTCTTGTATTTGTGTATGTAACAGATTTTCTAGAATGAAAATTGGTATTATAAAATAGTAATGTATTAGTAGTATAATGGGTAAGAGAAACTAAGCATTTTGAAACCTTTGAAACATTGTAAAAACTGTTATAAAACAGATTGGGAATGGAGTGTTGAGTGCAGGGAATTTTAGTGTTGTTTTGGTGTTGATATTTGTATATGGGAGCTTGTATAGTTTTGGTTATTGTAACAGGTGAAACAAGTGTTGAAATGTGAACTAGAATGTGTGGTGAGTGTATAAAAATACAAGGGAGACTATGGCAAAATTTGCCTAGGATTAGAACACTTAGAGAATTAAAACTAGGTGACTAATGTGAGCTGTAACAGATTTTGATTTGGATAGTTAGAGGGTAAGTTGAGAGAGAGCTAGATAATGGATTCTAGATATAGTAAGAGTGTTAAATGACATTAAGAGAGGGAGATGTAGAGGAGAAGTGTAAGTGTTAAAATCTGTAGCATAAGGTAACTAGAGAAGAAACTAGTTGAGTGTTGAGTGAAACTTGGGAAAATTAGATGAGTGAATGAGTATAAAATTGGGTAAGGAATTAATTAATGAACTAAGGTGTATTAGGAGGTTTAAATGGTGTTAAAACATGTAGGATTAGGTGTAGGAACAATGGGGAAGTATTGGGTTAAAGAGAGGACTGAAAACAGAATTTAAAATGCAAATACTGGGCCGGACCGAACTTGCGACCGGACTTGCAAGTTCGGTCGAGCCCAGACTTACAAAGACGGGTGAGCTACTGGAATCGACCGGACTTGCGACCGGACATGCAAGTTCGGTCGGACCAGAAATTTTCCCCGTCTGTAACTACTGGAATCGACCGACTTGCGACCGGACATGCAAGTTCGGTCGGACCAGAAATTTCCATCCTGTAACCTACTGGAATCGACCGGACTTGCGACCGGACATGCAAGTTCGGTCGGCCCAAAAATTTCCCGAGGATAGCTACTGGAATCGACCGAACTTGCGACCGGACTTGCAAGTTCGGTCGGCCAGAAGAATTTCCAACCTGAGCTACTGGAAGCGACCGAACTTGCGACCGGACTTGCAAGTTCGGTCGGGCCAGGAATTTTCGGTACTGGTAGCTACTGGAATGGACCGGACTTGCAAGGTCGGTCGCAAGTCCGGTCCTGACAAAAAAAAAAAAAAAATTATTTTAATTTAAATAATAATTGTATTATATATGTATATGTATACCCATACATATATGTATATGTATATGTGTGTAAGCATGCAAACCTTAAGTAAGGAGATGGAAACTTAAGTAAAGGGAAATAAGTAAGTAAAGTATAAGTGTAAGAAATGTAAGGACATAGTAAGTAGGAGTTAAGTAATGATAGTTAAATTAATCATTCAATTGTATGCACATATAGGACTCGATTTGTGACACCGGAAGGACGTTTGGAATACGTACAACGGTGAACGGTATGAATTCCTCATGCCCCGAATGCTATCATGGCTACTCTGATTTGTGTGTTGTGCTAATTGATCACCAATAAAGATAAATGCACGAATCGGAGTTAATATGCTTACTTGTGATTATGTAGTGTGTATGATGTTGTATACTCTCTTTAATCTTAGTTTGTATACTTCATGAAATGTACGATATGAATGTGTGTATGTATGTTGTATTGTACCGTGACCGTTATTCATTGTGTTTGGACTTCTAACTTGTTCCTAACAATCTAACCATCCTAACTTAAATGGTAATTAAATTGGAATGAGTAGAAGTCCGATATAGTTTCGGCCACGCGTGAGGATGCGGAGTCACGAGAGGTTGGCTCCAATTCCTGACTCTTAAACTGGTCCGCGGCCCAAATCCCTTAAGTGGGTAGCATCCCGGATTAGTGAGTCAAGTAAATCCCGGATGTGGGACGGAGTAGTCCCCAAGGCCGGAGGTCCCGACGACTTGACTTGAGTATAAGTAAGTAAGTAAGAATGAGTAAGTAAAGTAAAAAGGAAGTAAGTAATTGTAAGTAAGAAGTAAGTAATGAGTAAAAGAGTAATATGCATTCCGATTAACCCGGATGCACAATTTGGCTAACCTTGTGAAGGTAAGTATTGTGAACTCTATTGTATTGTTGCCTTGAAGTGAATGATGTATTGCAATGTATGTATGATTGTATGTAAAGCATGTATGTATGAGTAATGAACAAGCATGTTTAGCGGTCGCCAATTAGTCGGCGTACCCTTGCTAGCAATCGGTATATGCGGAGTTTATGCGCAGCAATTTGCTGAGCCCCTTGGGGCACCATTTTTAATATAAATGCAGGTGCAAGAGAAGGGTGAAGCTGATGAAGACTTAGTTTAATTTCTTGTCTTCTTTTTGTATGTAAACAATGAATTTGAGATCGGTGTACTGAGTAGTACATGGCTTAGATTTTTGAATAGCCGGTGTACCATGGGGTACACCTTTTTGGGATATTGCGAAGGGATTGATTGGTATAGATGAGTAGTTGGTAGATACTCATTCTTTTGGGAAACTTGGAAGGTTGTAATGAATGCACTTCGAATACTCGGTAATCCTTTGGTAGTGAATGTATTTGTAATTGGTAAGTTTGTTTTAGTAGCTCGGTATCTATTGGCCATCAGACCGTCACTGTAAGTATTAGTAGCCTTGCTAGCCGTATGGGCGGTTAGCGGCATTGTTTCACCCGCCGAGTAAGTAAGTAGTATTCTTCCGCTGCGAACTCATTGAATTAACAGGACGATTAGACGGTAAGCATAGGATTAACGGTTGGGGTGTTACAAAAAGTGGTATCAGAGCGTAGTTACGCTCTGATGTCCTAAAGTACCGAGCATAGGAGATTACCGAGTTAGGATTTCAACCGTCTTAAGACGGATACTAGAAACCTAACTAGGAACTACCGTTGTTAACAACGGATACCCTTGACGTTCTTGGAACGATACCTTGTTTAAATTCCAAGACCTTTGAGTCATTTCTTGCGGAGCCTAATGAAACTGTTAAACATTCAGATGTCAGGAAGAGGCCGAGGCCGACCTAGAGGCGAAGCCTCAGATGGAACCGGCGCGCAGACGATAGCTGAGATCGTCGCCGCCACGGTAGCACAGATGCTACCACAAGTTACAAGCTGTACAACAAACCAGCAAACCAAACTCAAACGGGACCAACCCTCCCCCCCACCCAGAGAAGCTAACTGGGTAAAGCTGTAGCGGAACTCCGCCCTCCTTGCTTTAGGGGCGAGTGATCCGGCTAAGCTAGAAGCGTACATCTCCGAATGGAGACCGCTTTTGAGACACTCGAAGCTCCTGCTGGAGTTCGAGTCAGAGTAGCTGCCTACTACTTAAATGCTGCATGGATTGGTGGAAGCTGGTCAAGCAAGAGCACGTCAGCGACCCCACCTTCGATTGGGATTCCTTCGCATCTCTCCTCCGATCCAAGTACTATCCGAGCATGTAAAACAAGAAAAGGCTAGAGCTAGACGCCTTAAGATGACAGACAGATGATGTGGATGAGTACTACCGCACCTTCACCTCCATTCTCCGTCTCCTCCCCGATCTTGGATACACCGGCCAGGTGTTGGTCGATCGCTTCTATGGCGGTCTGAGCCATCGCCTTCGGTACGGTATGGGCTATACCAGATTTACCTCCCTTCAGGTAAATATCGGTTGACCCTTAGTATCAATTCAATTCATTTCAATTCCTTGAATTCCTTGAATCTTTTCCTTATTCTTTCTTAAACATCATCCCGGCTAATACCTGAAACTTCAGGAGTGTTATCACGCGGCCTCCCGTTGAGATCACTTGCCAGTTAAGGGATGAGGAACCGCGCTGAAGCGCAAGGCCAATAACAAAAATACCAGCACCGAGGAGCAGAACCAGGGTAAAAGCTGGAAGAAGAAGAAAGGGAACTTCTTTTCTCAGAAGAAGTCCCCAAGTGAGAGCAGTGCCCATGCTGAGCAGGGCAAACCAGCTGAGATCCTTCAGCTTGGTTATTCTGCACCGGTGGCAGCTAAGCCACTGAGATCACACCCTCCTAAGGGTAAATTCTACTTCCAATTTGTATTCGTATAAGTATCATTTCTAGTATACCCACGCACACATGTGCTAACCCTCTAACCTCAGGTTCTAGCTCCGGAGCCGCCAAAACCTTCACAGATGGCCGCACCTATGTGTGCAGGAAGTGCAACCAGGACCACCCTGGTAAATTGTTTTGGGAGAGACATTAAGTGTTACAACTGTCAGAAGTTGGGGCACACTGCTAATCGATGCCCGAGAATGGGAAGCCCAAAGGAAACTTCCAGAACTATAAGCAGGAGGGCAAGGAGGTGGCATCTGGCGATGCACCGGCCCAGCAGGCACCTCAGGGACAGGGATCCCGGGGTCCTCAGAGGGGCACCTCAGAGGCAGCCTGTTCTGCATGTGATTGACCGTGATGGGCCCGGTTCGAAATCCGGCCAAGGTAATCACTAAACCTTTAATCCTTGAAATAGCATGCCTAGTAGTAGAGTAATTGTATGATGAATGCATGAGTAAATGAATTGAAGTGTGTATTGAGCATGAAATGAAGTAGTTAAAACTAGTACTCACCGTAGATGAATTTGTAACCTAGGAAGCTTTAGTATCTGTTACCCAATACCGGTAACCTTGAATCAAGAGATCGACATCACCAACACGACTACACCAACAAACAGTGTCAGGTCATCCGCCCAGGTATGATCTTATTAAGGGGATACCTGACACCCGAAGCGCAAATCTCAATTATTCGACGATGCAACGAGCTAGGAACGGGTCAAGGTGGATTTTACACACCCGAATTCCCCGGTGGAGCGAAGATGAAGCTGAAATGATGTGCTTGGGAAAGGACTGGAATCCTTATACCAAGACATACCAGGAGACACGAACACAAGATGGAGCGACGCCACCGACAATACCTTCAGAATTTCAGACCCTCATCACTCAAGCAGTAGAACTTGCACAACAATGTGAACCTGAACCAATCCCCGCACTTGAAGCGGACCTTTGTATCGTCAACTTCTATGAAAAGAAGGACGACTTGGGTTACACCAAGACAAGGACGAGACAGCGGAATCTCTTGAACAAGGAGTGCCCGTAGTGTCTTGGTCCATTGGTGATGACGCCATATTCCTGTATAGCGAGCAGAAGCGTGTGGACCTCGCAGAGAAATTGGTATTGAGATCAGGAGATGTCCTCATCATGGGTGGAAACTCACGGATGCTGTATCACGGGATCAACAAGATCAAGTTGAATACGGCACCGCCGGCAATAATCAATGCCACACACATGAAACCAGGACGCCTGAACCTTACCTTTAGAAAGTATTAAATTCCTAGTATCATGTAATCTATTAGTAACGTGTATTAGAGACACGACATGTATGATGGTTGGTTTATCAATAAAGAGCAGTGTTGATTTAATTCCACTTGTGTCCACCATCAATACTTATCCAATTGTGAATCCAATAGGTTGTGGACTCGGTACCGAAGGTAACCTGAGCATCCTCACCGAAGCACAAGCCGGCAGAAGCGGCACCATTCTAACGGGAACCTTCCCAGTAAATGGCATTGATGCCAATGTGTTATTCGACTCCGGCGCCTCTCACACCTTCGTATCACCATCTTTCGTGAAGAGGTTGAAGCTAGATGCGGATGAGATACCGAATTTCATGGTTACTCTCCCATCGAAGGAGCGAGTAAAGTGCACCAAATACTACCAATCAGCCACCATCGAAATTAAAAAGGAGGCGTTTCCCATTTCCTTCATCGAATTCAATGGATTGGGATTCGACCTAATCATTGGAATGAATTGGTTGGAGCGGCACAAGGGTAGAATCCTCTGCGCCGAGCATCGACTGCTGCTCAAGAGTCCTTCTGGGGTTACCGTATCTTACCGCCAGAGACCGAGAGAGCCTTCGACCACACTTATATCTGCTATGGCTATGTACCGGGAGCTCAGAAAGGGCCAAGAAGTGTACTTTGTTATGTACAAGACCTGGAAAGATCCAGAGTTCAGTGATGTACCGATTGTATCCGAGTATCCCGATGTATTCCCTAAGGAGCTACCCGGCATGCCACCACCGAGAGCAGTTGAATTCGAATTGATCTTTGCCAGGTACCGGTCCCATTGCTAGGGCACCGTACCGCATGGCACCTGCTGAAATGACTGAATTGAAAGAACAATTGAGAGATCTTCTAGACAAAGGGTTTATACGCCCGAGCGTATCACCCTGGGGAGCACCGGTTCTCTTCGTGAAGAAGAAGGACGGTAGTCTCCGCCTTTGTATTGACTACCGCGAGCTGAATGCGGTCACAGTCAAAAACAAATACCCATTGCCACGCATCGACGACCTATTTGACCAGTTGAAAGGAGCATCGGTCTTTTCCAAGATTGACCTCCGTTCTGGGTATCATCAGATTGCAATCAAAGAGCAAGACATCGAGAAAACGGCATTCCGTACCAGATATGGCCACTACGAATTCACAGTGATGCCATTCGGTTTGTCAAACGCACCGGCAAAATTCATGGACCTCATGAACCGTTTATTCAGTGAGCAGTTGGACACTTCGGTTGTGGTCTTCATCGACGACATCCTTGTATATTCTAAGTCACCAGAGGAACATGAAATTCACTTGAGGAAAGTGCTTGAGACACTGCGCGAGAACCAGCTGTATGCGAAGTTCTCCAAATGCGAGTTTTGGCTTGATCAGGTATCATTCCTCGGACATGTCATCTCGAGCGCAGGTATCTCAGTTGACCCTTCTAAGATAGAAGCTGTACGATCATGGCCTAGACCTAAGACTGTTACCGACATTCGGAGCTTTCTTGGTCTAGCCGGTTACTACCGGAGATTCGTAAAGGACTTCTCAAAAGTCGCTAAGCCCATGACTACATTGATGAAAAAGGATGCACCGTTTGTATGGACAGACGAGTGCGAAGTATCATTTCAGAGCCTTAAGGACTCATTGACCTCAGCGCCCATCCTTACTCTTCCAGAGGGCACAGAGGGATTTGAGGTATACTGTGATGCATCAGGCAAAGGAATGGGATGCGTACTCATGCAGCATGGCAAGGTTGTTGCTTATGCCTCCCGCCAGCTGAAGAAACATGAGGAGAATTACCCGACTCACGACTTAGAGTTAGGAGCCATTGTCTTCGCCTTGAAGATATGGCGACACTATCTCTATGGGGTAAGCATCACCATCTACTCCGATCATAAGAGCTTACAGTATGTATTCACTCAGAAAGAACTCAACTTGAGACAGAGAAGATGGATGGAGTTTCTCTCAGACTACGACATCAATCTGCAGTACAAGGAAGGGAAGGCTAATGTGGTAGCCGACGCCCTGAGCCGTCGAGCACACTCGCTCCATTCGCTACTCGCTTCTTCTAGCTTGGTTGACGAGGTGCGAGATGCTCAGTTGAGCGACCCTTACCTAACCGAAATCAGACAAAAGATCGAAAATGGTACATTTGAGAAGAAAAAGTATGACTTCAAACTATACGAAGATGGTTTGATTCGGTTGAATGGCAGGCTATGCGTCCCCCGAAGCAATGCAGAGCTAAGGGATCGCATCCTGCGAGAGTCACATAGTTCTACATTGTCAGTCCATCCGGGAGCCTCCAAGATGTACAAAGACATGAAGAGGTATTTCTGGTGGTCTGGAATGAAGTCAGATGTGACAGAATTTGTGCTAAGATGCTTAACATGTCAGAAGGTGAAATTTGAACATCGTAGACCGGGCGGAATGGTACAATCAATGCCAATTCCGGAGTGGAAATTTCATGATATCTCCATGGATTTTGTTGTAGGACTCCCACCTGCTAGGGGAGGACTCAACATGATCTGGGTTGTAGTAGATCGCCTTACCAAGGTTGCCCGATTCATACCGATGAAGGACACCTGGAAGGTAGTAAAGCTGGAGCTTTCGATAAGGAGATTATCAGACATCACGGAGTCCCTAAAACCATAGTATCTGACCGCGACACCAGATTTCTTTCGAGATACTGGAGAGCTACAAGGGAAGCGTTGGGTACAGAATTGAAGCTGAGTACCGCCTTCCATCCTCAGACCGACGGTCAGACAGAAGGACCATCCAGACACTGGAGGACATGCTTCGGGCATGTGCCTTGGACTTTCAGGGGAGTTGGTTAGATAAGCTTCATCTTATCGAGTTCTCGTATAATAATAGTTATCACGCCTCGATTAAGATGTCGCCTTTCCAAGCTCTATACGGTAGACCTTGCCGTACACCCTTGTGTTGGGATGAGTCAAGTGAAGCGGTCATAATAGGACCGGAATACCTTGAGCAAGTGCAAGCCGAAGTGCAACAAATCCGAGCTAACATGAAGGCAGCCCAAGATAGACAGAAATCCTATGCGGATGTGAGACGACGCGACCTTGAGTTCGCCGTGGGCGACCAAGTGTTCTTGCGCGTTTCACCTATGAAGGGTGTCTTCCGTTTTGGTCAGAAGGGCAAGCTAAGCCCAAATTTGTAGGGCCGTACACTATCACCGAAAGAGTTGGTTCAGTAGCCTACAGGTTAGCACTACCTGAGGACTTGGGACGTGTCCATGATGTATTTCATGTGTCACAACTCAAGAAGTATATGGCTGATCCTTCTCATGTCTTAGAGCCCGAGAGACTTTCCATTGAGCCGAACATGAGATATGTGGAAACCCCAGTGAGAATCTTGGATAGGAAGACCAGAGACACTCGCCATAAGTCGATACGAATGGTGAAGGTCCTATGGTCTAACCATGATGTCGAAGAAGCGACATGGGAGTTGGAAGATGCCATGAAGGCTAAGTATCCACAGTTATTCGTAGACTAGTTAGTCTAGTATGTAAAATACGGGTACGGGTCGTACCCCTTTTAAGGGGGGTAGAGCCCTTTTGCTTTTGCATTACTTCGGGGTAAGCACTGCATTTTGTATGGCACATGTAGTGCAAGTGAACTTGGTATGGATGTGTATGTATGTGTGTGTGAATGATGTGTATGTGCAATGTATGGTGTAATGTGTATTGTGAATGGTAATGATGTATGTATTGTATTGTGGTATGGTATGATTGAGAATGATGCATTGTGTATGTGAATTGTGAATGGTGTATTGTACTTGAATTGTGTATGCTTGCAGTGTGAAAGAAGTAAACACCTCATAGGTGTAGTAAGACACATTAGGACAATTGGTTTGCCTAATGAGTAGAATTATAAAACTATTAACCTTGAGCAACTTTGAGGGCAAAGTTTCTTAAGGGGGGTAGATTGAAATACCCCGTATTTAAAAATAGTGATTAATTAGGCTAATAAGTAATTTAGAAGCTTAATTGTATAAATAATTATTAGGGAACAAATCCCGAAGAAACGGATCCTTAAAATGGATTAAAATCACTAACGAACCTTAAAGCGCGTTTTTCGAGGTAACCGGGAAAACGTGTCTTTAAGCGGGTCAAATAGACTCGTAACAGTTTTGGTCAACTAAATAATCATTAATAAATATTAGTGAAGCTTTAGGACCAATAAAATCAATAAAACGAGAGATTAGTAAAACTGTCAAAAACGGGAAGTTGTGGGGTAGAAGTGTAAATAGACCAGCTTATGTGTCCAATATTGCAAATAAAATTTCAAAACCCACATGGGGCTGTGTGTGGTCCGATTTTAGGCCCCTCCCTCACACTCTCTATTTTCTTTTATTGTGTCTAATACACTAGAGGACAAAACCATTAAGAAACCAAAAAGCAAATAATTGCCTCTCTCCTCACATTCCCTCCTCTCTCACGTGAACACACTCCTCTCACCCTCTCTTTTCTTCTCCTTCCCCTACCTCACGATTTCCATGGTGATTGAGCAAACACCCACAAATCTACTTCTCTCCCTTGTAACTCCCTCATACATTCTCCAAAAATTATAAAACTACACCATTGTGTTCCTCTCTCAAGAGCTACTTCCATCTTTCCAAAATTCGAAAACACCAACTTTCGATTTTGTGGGTATGCACCATTTGGAGTTTCAACACCACCATTAGAAGGCCCTCCTTCTCCTTGTTCTTCTAAGGTAAAAATATTTCGAAAACTCCATTGTTTTTTCTAGCCTAAGGGCAAAACGAGATTCATAACTAAACCCTGTTGTTCCTTGTTGTTCTAGCCGATTTTGGCATCTTGGTGGAGTTGGAATTTTGTTTGTTGAGCCACTCCAAACAACATTTGAAACCTTGGAAGGTAATGAAGTTCTAAACCCTAGAAACCTACACTTAAGGCTTAAATAATGCTAAGGGTAGTTTTAGTATTGAGTGTGTATTTATGTATGGGTGATTATGTTAGATTTAGAGTTTGCAAAACCGAAAGAGAGAAGAAGGAGAAGAGAAAGAAACCTAGAAGGAAAAACAAGGTAAGGAATGCTCACCTTTGTTAGTCTTGTATTGTGTATGTAACAGATTTTCTAGAATGAAATTGGTATTATAAAAGTAATGTATTAGTAGTAATGGGTAAGAGAAACTAAGCATTTTGAAACCTTTGAAACATTGTAAAAACTGTTATAAAACAGATTGGGAATGGAGTGTTGAGTGCAGGGAATTTTAGTGTTGTTTTGGTGTTGATATTTGTATATGGGAGTTTGTATAGTTTTGGTTATTGTAACAGGTGAAACAAGTGTTGAAATGTGAACTAGAATGTGTGGTGAGTGTATAAAAATACAAGGGAGACTATGGCAAAATTTGCCTAGGATTAGAACACTTAGAGAATTAAAACTAGGTGACTAATGTGAGCTGTAACAGATTTTGATTTGGATAGTTAGAGGGTAAGTTGAGAGAGAGCTAGATAATGGATTCTAGATATAGCAAGAGTGTTACAAATGACATTAAGAGAGGGAGATGTAGAGGAGAAGTGTAAGTGTTAAAATCTGTAGCATAAGGTAACTAGAGAAGAAACTAGTTGAGTGTTGAGTGAAACTTGGGAAAATTAGATGAGTGAATGAGTATAAAATTGGGTAAGGAATTAATTAATGAACTAAGGTGTATTAGGAGGTTTAAATGGTGTTAAAACATGTAGGATTAGGTGTAGGAACAATGGGGAAGTATTGGGTTAAAGAGAGGACTGAAAACAGATTTTAAAATGCAAATACTGGGCCGGACCGAACTTGCGACCGGACTTGCAAGTTCGGTCGAGCCCAGACTTACAAAGACGGGTGAGCTACTGGAATCGACCGGACTTGCGACCGGACATGCAAGTTCGGTCGGACCAGAAATTTTCCCCGTCTGTAACTACTGGAATCGACCGACTTGCGACCGGACATGCAAGTTCGGTCGGACCAGAAATTTCCATCCTGTAACCTACTGGAATCGACCGGACTTGCGACCGGACATGCAAGTCCGGTCGGCCCAAAAAATTTCCCGAGGATAGCTACTGGAATCGACCGAACTTGCGACCGGACTTGCAAGTTCGGTCGGCCAGAAGAATTTCAGCAACCTGAGCTACTGGAAGCGACCGAACTTGCGACCGGACTTGCAAGTTCGGTCGGGCCAGGAATTTTCGGTACTGGTAGCTACTGGAATGGACCGGACTTGCAAGGTCGGTCGCAAGTCCGGTCCTGACAAAAAAAAAAAAAAAATTATTTTAATTTAAATAATAATTGTATATATTATATGTATACCCATACATAATGTATATGTATATGTGTGTAAGCATGCAAACCTTAAGTAAGGAGATGGAAACTTAAGTAAAGGGAAATAAGTAAGTAAAGTATAAGTGTAAGAAATGTAAGGACATAGTAAGTAGGAGTTAAGTAATGATAGTTAAATTAATCATTCAATTGTATGCACATATTAGGACTCGATTTGTGACACCGGAAGGAACGTTTGGAAATACGTACAACGGTGAACGGTATGAATTCCTCATGCCCCGAATGCTATCATGGCTACTCTGATTTGTGTGTTGTGTGCTAATTGATCACCAATAAAGATAATTGCACGAATCGGAGTTAATATGCTTACTTGTGATTATGTAGTGTGGTATGATGTTGTATACTCTCTTTAATTCTTAGTTTGTATACTTCATGAACTGTACGGATGATATGAATGTGTGTATGTATGTTGTATTGTACCGTGACCGTTATTCATTGTGTTTGGACTTCTAACTTGTTCCTAACAATCTAACCATCCTAACTTAAATGGTAATTAAATTGGAATGAGTAGAAGTCCGATATAGTTTCGGCCACGCGTGAGGATGCGGAGTCACGAGAGGTTGGCTCCAATTCCTGACTCTTAAACTGGTCCGCGGCCCAAATCCCTTAAGTGGGTAGCATCCCGGATTAGTGAGTCAAGTAAATCCCGGATGTGGGACGGAGTAGTCCCCAAGGCCGGAGGTCCCGACGACTTGACTTGAGTATAAGTAAGTAAGTAAGAATGAGTAAGTAAAGTAAAAGGAAGTAAGTAATTGTAAGTAAGAAGAAGTAAGTAATGAGTAAAGAGTAATATGCATTCCGATTAACCCGGATGCACAATTTGGCTACCTTGTGAAGGTAAGTATTGTGAACTCTATTGTATTGTTGCCTTGAAGTGAATGATGTATTGCAATGTATGTATGATTGTGTAAAGCATGTATGTATGAGTAATGAACAAGCATGTTTAGCGGTCGCCAATTAGTCGGCGTACCCTTGCTAGCAATCGGTATGCGGAGTTTATGCGCAGCAATTTGCTGAGCCCCTTGGGGCACCATTTTTAATATAAATGCAGGTGCAAGAGAAGGGTGAAGCTGATGAAGACTTAGTTTAATTTCTTGTCTTCTTTTTGTATGTAAACAATGAATTGAGATCGGTGTACTGAGTAGTACATGGCTTAGATTTTTGAATAGCCGTGTACCATGGGTACACCTTTTTGGGATATTGCGAAGGGATTGATTGGTATAGATGAGTAGTTGGTAGATACTCATTCTTTTGGAAACATTGGAAGGTGAATGTATTTGTAAATTGGAAGTTTGTTTAGTAGCTCGGTATCTATTGGCCATCAGACCGTCACTGTAAGTATTAGTAGCCTTGCTAGCCGTATGGGCGGTTAGCGGCATTGTTTCCACCCGCCGAAGTAAGTAAGTAGTATTCTTCCGCTGCGAACTCATTGAATTAACGGACGATTAGACGATTAGACGGTAAGCATAGGATTAACGGTTGGGGTGTTACACAAGACTCCTCCATGGAGTCAATCTACGCACTAAGTGAAGCCACACAAACATCATCAAGAAGGGTTAGCTCACAAAACATACAGCAAGACATACAATGAAAGGCAATAAAGCATTTCATGCTTTAGTCTTGATTAGCCGGATACAGCACACAAATCAACGTAACTCGGTTAGCATACGGGGCATGAGAAAATCATACCTTTCACCGGAGTTGGCTTTACCATGTGTTCCCTCGTTCCTTGGTTCACACTTGTTCCACTGATAATGTTCCAACATGTTATTAATACATACTCTTACGATACACAAATAATACTACTACTCCCGTACTTACCCCGTTATCCCGATTACTTAATGAATTCTCATACTCTCAACTTACTTGGTTACTTTTCATACTTGTTTTCCTACTCATATACTTACTTTCTACCTTTACTACTTCCTTTTATTGCGTATTACTACATATGTATGCATATATGTATATGAGCATATATACATATGATTACTATAATCATATGTTGGGCAAAATAGTAGTTAACTATCTTGCTAACTATGGGCAGTGAACCCAATCTTTGTAGTACAACAAGGTCGATCCACAGAGACTTCGCAATTATCTAATTAATTAACCAGTTTAGTAAATGTGCAAAAAGATAAATAAAAATGCATAAATGTAAATTGGGGTTTAGCCGGAGGCAATCTTGGTTTTTGGAATTAGTACAGAAATAATAAAAACAGTTAAAAATAAAGTAAATGGATGGAAAAGGTATCCTAGGATAGCTGGGGAATTTCCTAAATTACTTAAACAATTTTATAATCCTGTCCACAATATTTATTGTCTATTAGAGTTAATAATTGTCAGTTACGAACTCCTTTTAATAGCCTTAGTATTTTCCTGCTCAATCCGGAGTGTAAATACCAAGATTATTCCTTGTGGTACTTTGACTATCTCAAAATCATGTTGATAGCTTACCCAAATAAATGCAGTATTTGTCAGAATAAGCATTTAACAATATTTGCTGAAAGGAATTAAAGCAAGTTTAATAAGTGAAACAGGTGATAATATTTATTTAAGTACAGACAATAATTAAATCCTAAACCTTTTGCTCTTATTTGTCTTTAAGAATAATTAATTTGTGGCCTTCCTAAATCATAGATAAGGACAACTCTTAATTAAATCAATAGACTTTTTACAATCAGAAAAAGTCTAAAATCATTAATTAGCTTTAAGTGAGAATTCTTTTTAAACAGCGATGGATTTTATCTGCTAATCAAGGAGAATAATATCTAACGTTTATCTCTCTTTGTGGTCTATTCTCAGATTACAAAATCATTGAAATAAGAGAAACCGTAAATGCATAAAAATGATCAGTTATTAAGCATTTAATAATTTAGAGGACAAAACAAATATTATAAGCAAACTTGGTATTAATAATAAGTCTGAATTATTTAGGGTCAAACCCCACCCTAGGATATGAGTAAAATCACTCAGACATTAACAGTAATAAAAAGGGAACAGAAATAGCCATTAATTTGGAGACTGCGCGGGAGATGGACTGCGATTCGCTTCTGCTCCAGCTCCCTTTTCTTCTGTTCTTCTTATCGTGTTCTGCTTCGTGGTGGAATGAAGAATAAAACTAAAATGGAGGTGGGAGATAAGAGGATGGAATGGATCGTAGGAGTGAGCGATGGTTTATTTACTGGATGGGATGATACGTCTACTGCTTTGGATTGTGAGGAAGGGAATCATTTATTTGAGCAGAGAGCGTGGGTTTATATAGAGGCAGAGGAGAAGAAGGTCCGTACGAATTTGATTAACTGTTGATTTCTCTCATTGATTGCGCAGGGGACAGGAAGATGAAGACGTGAGGGAAGGTAGATGGATAAGTTGCAGTGGACGAGTTGCGGAGAGTCGGCGCAAGTTGCAGACGAAGAAGAAGACGGGCGAAGAAGATAAGCTCGGGCGCAAATTTATACACGACCGCCTGATAAGTGGCGGTCTCCTCTGTCTTGTCCGCCTGATAACTGGCGGTAGCCTGTGTCTCGTCCGCCTGATAAGGGGCGGTAGCCTGTCTCTTGTCCGCCAGATACGAGGCGGTAGCCTCTCTTCTTGTCCGCCTCGCGGTCGCATGTCTCTTGTCCGCCACTTAGGAGGCGGTAGCCTCCTCCACCGTCCGCCAGGCGGTTGCTTCTGAGTAGTCCGCCTGTTATGGGGCGGTGCCCTGTGTTGTCCGCCTCCCTCTTGGGCGGTTGCATTGCCCACTCGGGACGTCTCAGTCATGCGATATTATTATATACGTATATATATATAAATAACAATCTTCAACCGGCTCTACATTCTTCGTTATATGTCCGTTTTCTGAGCCGTTTACGTCTATGCGTTCGTCTCTTTGTCTACTTCACTTCTGGCTTGGTTTTACTCATGTTAAACCAATAATTTTGTGAGATAAATAATAAAACATAAACTAGAGGAAAACTAACCGAAGTGGAGAAATGAGCAAGAAAAGTGCTAATATAATATATGAAATACACCTATAAAACATGCTCATTTGGACACTTATCACACCCCCACACTTATCTTTTTGCTTGTCCTCAAGCAAAATCACGTAACCAATTAAGTAGGGAATGCTCAATACTAACAAATATTATTATGAAGGGTAGGATAAACATGATCTTTTTAACTTATTGAGGAGTGTGAAAAATTAACTGCTGGTGGCAAAGGTGTGCTCAGGGTAAAAATAAAATATAGAGTTTCGGGGTATGATCTAAGGTACTTCAATGTTTCCTTTTTAGGTGACTGAACTTTTACCATGGCCAACTTCTCTCAAGAATGGGCATTGAGGAGAAAAACAAAAGGAAAAATAGATTCATGCATTTGTTTCACTTCTGCATAAGAGATGAGAAAATATAGGCATCACGCCTTTGTATTTAAGAACACTCAACTCTCTTTGTTGGTTACCAATGGCGTCTCGCTAGTCCCTTATTTATTTTTCTTCTCTTTTTAACAGAGAAGTACCCCTTAGCAATCCCTAAGAGAGAAGACAGAAAGAAAACCCTGAGCAATAAATCCAGCCATTTGCAGATTATTGGTCACACCGCATATAAAATGCTCCTCAAAAGTAATCAAAATTTTAAAATTTGTATCATTTATACCATTTATCCACAATTCATAACAATATTTATTCTTAAAGAGAACAACCCACATATAAAGGGTACATGAATTTTGAATTTGGACAAACGAAAAATAAGGAGAGAGATTAAACATTTAAGCACAAAATGTCACCGAAAAGGGCACACTCCCCCACACTTAAATTGAACAATGTCCTCATTGTTCACCAGAAAAACAAGGGAAGGTTTCAGAAGACCTTTTCGGTAAGTAGATAAAATAGAGATAACACAAAGATCACAAATAAACAGTTTAAGCACATAAACGCTCCTCTGCAATTTTTATTTAAATAAAAGCAAAACTAAAGAAACTGGTACTTCCCTGATTTTATTTTTGCTTGCGTTAATCAGCGTTCCCCCACACTTGAGCTTCAGCCTCAAGTAGCGTAGCTTGGTTGCGGTGTAGACATGAAATTGCACCTGCATAAAACACTAGAAGCAACCATACTATAAACTGGGTTAAAAGTTAGCAAAAATAAAATTGAAGGGAATCTGAAAATTAAAGCAGCATAAAAGCATATAAAAGATAAGTTCGTCCGGGTGCCTCCCGGAAAGCTGCCCTTCTTTTAACGTCTTTGGCTAGACGTCCGCTTCGTTATCCTGGATCAAAAATATAAGTAGACAATAGCTCTGCCAGGAAAACGAGGTTGGCAGTAATTAAAAAAACCACCTGGATCAAAACAAAACGTTACTTCGGCAAATAATAGGAAAATGAATACTCCACAAAACCTGGTGTTTGAGGAGGTACTGCCGGTAGCGTAGTTCTAACAGAAGACCCGGCGGTGATGATTTTCTTCCTCAAATTGGAGGATGTAAGTATCCTCCTCTTGTAGGTGAGGCTTGTAGAAAGAACGCTTGATATCATCTTCAGAGAGAACTGATTCTTTGAAAGTGATAGTGGCGTTTTGTTTGGATATTTTGGTGGGAGGTGGTGGCAATTCCTTCTCTTCATTTTCGAGGATATAAATATCCTCATCTTCTGGATAGAGCACAGAGAAGGAGGGGAAATAGTAGTTGACTTCAGAGGGAGGAAACTCCATGAAGTCTATGGAGAAACTCTCTTCTGAGGGGTTGTCTTCATAATCAAGCTGATGGTTGTTTGGTGATGGATTCTCTAATTCGAATGGTGGAGGAGGTGGAGAGTAGCTTATGTCCTTAGCAGGTTGTTCCTCCTCATGAACCACTTCATACAGTTGTGGAACGGGTTGTTCCATGTGTCTACCTGATCTAGCGTTCTTTGCCGGATCATTTCAATGGTTGAGGTAAAATTTGCCATCATTTCCCGTAAAATGGCGTTGTCTCTTTCTACTGCAACCATAGGACAATAGGAACTTTCATGGTCTCCTCCACACTCTTGGCAGACACTCCATTGACTGTAGTCATCTGCGCCATAGGGGAACCATACCAATTTCTTTGATCGTAGTGATCATCCATCAGAATTAAGTACCTTTAAAAGAAACAAAAATTTATACACAAAGGGTAATTACAGAATAAAAGAAAAACTAAACAGATAATGAACCAGATAGTTGGACCGAAGTCCCCGGCAACGGCGCCAAAAACTTGTTGGGCAAATAGTTTAAACTATCTTGCTAACTATGGGCAGTGAACCCAATCTTTGTAGTACAACAAGGTCGTATCCACAGAGACTTCGCAATTATCTAATTAATTAACCAGTTTAGTAAATGTACAAAAAGATAAATAAAAATGCATAAAATGTAAATTGGGGTTTAGCCGGAGGCAATTGGTTTTTGGAATTAGTACAGAAATAATAAAAACAGTAAAATAAAGTAAATGGATGGAAAAAGGTATCCTAGGATAGCTGGGGAATTTCCTAAATTACTTAAACAATTTTATAATCCTGTCCCAAATATTTATTGTCTATTAGAGTTAATAATTGTCAGTTACGAACTCCTTTTAATAGCCTTAGTATTTCCTGCTCAATCCGGAGTGTAAATACCAAGATTAATTCCCTTGTGGTACTTTGACTATCTCAAAATCATATGTTGATAGCTACCAAATAAATGCAGTATTTTGTCAGAATAAGCATTTAACAATATTTGCTGAAAGGAATTAAAGCAAGTTTAATAAGTGAAACAGGTGATAAATATTTATTTAAGTACAGACAATAATTATAATCCTAATTTGCTCTTATTTGTCTGTTTAAGAATTAATTTTGTGGCCTTCCTAAATCATAGATAAGGACAACTCTTAATTAAATCAATAGACTTTTTACAATCAGAAAAAGTCTAAAATCATTAATTAGCTTTAAGTGAGAATTCTTTTTATAACAGCGATGGATTTTATCTGCTAATTAAGGAGAATAATATCTAACGTTTATCTCTCTTTGTGGTCTATTCTCAGATTTACAAAATCATTGAAATAAGAGAAACCGTAAATGCATAAAAATGATCAGTTATTAAGCATTTAATAATTTAGAGAGACAAAACAAATATTTATAAGCAAACTTGGTATTAATATAAGTCTGAATTATTTAGGGTCAAACCCCACCCTAGGATATGAGTAAAATCACTCAGACATTAACAGTAATAAAAAGGGAACAGAAATAGCCATTAATTTGGAGACTGCCGGCGGAGACTGGACTGCGATTCGCTTCTGCTCCAGCTCCCTTTCTTCTGTTCTTCTTATCGTGTTTCTGCTTCGTGGTGGAATGAAGAATAAAACTAAAATGGAGAAGTGGGAGATAAGAGGATGGAATGGATCGTAGGAGTGAGCGATGGTTTATTTACTGGATGGGATGATACGTCTATGCTTTGGATTGTGAGGAAGGGAATCATTATTTGAGCAGAGAGCGTGGGTTTATATAGAGGCAGAGGGAAGAAGGTCCGTACGAATTTGATTAACTGTTGATTTCTCTCATTGATTGCGCAGGGGACAGGAAGATGAAGACGCGTGAGGGAAGGTAGATGGATAAGTTGCAGTGGACGAGTTGCGGAGAGTCGGCGCAAGTTGCAGACGAAGAAGAAGACGGGCGAAGAAGATAAGCTCGGGCGCAAATTTATACACGACCGCCTGATAAGTGGCGGTCTCCTCTGTCTTGTCCGCCTGATAACTGGCGGTAGCCTGTGTCTTGTCCGCCTGATAAGGGGCGGTAGCCTGTCTCTTGTCCGCCAGATACGAGGCGGTAGCCTCTCTTCTTGTCCGCCTCGCGGTCGCATGTCTCTTGTCCGCCACTTAGGAGGCGGTAGCCTCCTCCACCGTCCGCCAGGCGGTTGCTTCTGAGTAGTCCGCCTGTTATGGGGCGGTGCCCTGTGTGTTGTCCGCCTCCCTCTTGGGCGGTTGCATTGCCCACTCGCGGACGTCTCAGCCATGCGATATTATTATATACATATATATATAAATAACAATCTTCAACCGGCTCTACATTCTTCGTTATATGTCCGTTTTCTGAGCCGTTTGCGTCTATGCGTTCGTCTCTTTGTCTACTTCACTTCCGGCTTGGTTTTCCTCATGTTAAACCAATAATTTTGTGAGATAAATAATAAAACATAAACTAGAGGAAAACTAACCTAGAAGTGGAGAAATGAGCAAGAAAAGTGCTAATATAATATATGAAATACACCTATAAAACATGCTCATTTGGACACTTATCACACCCCCACATATCTTTTGCTTGTCCTCAAGCAAAATCACGTAACCAATTAAGTAGGGAATGCTCAATACTAACAAAATTATTATGAAGGGTAGGATAAACATGATCTTTTTAACTTATTGAGGAGTGTGAAAAATTAACTGCTGGTGGCAAAGGTGTGCTCAGGGTAAAAATAAAATATAGAGTTTCGGGGTATGATCTAAGGTACTTCAATGTTTCCTTTTTAGGTGACTGAGAACTTTTACCATGGCCAACTTCTCTCAAGAATGGGCATTGAGGAGAAAAAACAAAAGGAAAAATAGATTCATGCATTTGTTTTCACTTCTGCATAAGATGAGAGAAATATAGGCATCACGCCTTTGTATTTAAGAACACTCAACTCTCTTTGTTGGTTACCAATGGCGTCTCGCTAGTCCCTTATTTTTTTTCTTCTCTTTTTAACAGAGAAGTACCCCTTAGCAATCCCTAAGAGAGAAGACGAAAGAAACCCTGAGCAATAAATCCAGCCATTTGCAGATTATTTGGTCACACGCTTATAAAATGCTCCTCAAAAGTAATCAAAATTTTAAAATTTGTATCATTTATACCATTTATCCCACAATTCATAACAATATTTATTCTTAAAGAGAACAACCCACATATAAAGGGTCCATGAATTTTGAATTTGGACAAACGAAAAATAAGGAGAGAGATTAAACATTTAAGCACAAAATGTCACCGAAAAGGGCACACTCCCCCACACTTAAATTGAACAATGTCCTCATTGTTCACCAGAAAAACAAGGGAAGGTTTCAGAAGACCTTTTCGGTAAGTAGATAAAATAGAGATAACACAAAGATCACAAATAAACAGTTTAAGCACATAAACGCTCCTCTGCAATTTTTATTTAAATAAAAGCAAAACTAAAGAAACTGGTACTTCCCTGATTTTATTTTTGCTTGCGTTAATCAGCGTTCCCCCACACTTGAGCTTCAGCCTCAAGTAGCGTAGCTTGGTTGCGGTGTAGACATGAAATTGCACCTGCATAAAACACTAGAAGCAACCATACTATAAACTGGGTTAAAAGTTAGCAAAAATAAAATTGAAGGGAATCTGAAAATTAAAACAGCATAAAAGCAATAAAAGATAAGTTCGTCCGGGTTGCCTCCCGGAAAGCTGCCCTTCTTAACGTCTTTGGCTAGACGTCCGCTTCGTTATCCTGGATCAAAAATATAGTAGACAATAGCTCTGCCAGGAAACGAGGTTGGCGTAATTAAAACAAACCACCTGGATCAAAACAAAACGTTACTTCGGCAAATATAATAGGAAAATGAATACTCCACAAAACCTGGTGTTTGAGGAGGTACTGCCGGTAGCGTAGTTCTAACAGAAGACCCGGCGGTGATGATTTTTCTTCCTCAAATTGGAGGATGTAAGTATCCTCCTCTTGTAGGTGAGGCTTGTAGAAAGAACGCTTGATATCATCTTCAGAGAGAACTGATTCTTTGAAAGTGATAGTGGCGTTTTGTTTGGATATTTTGGTGGGAGGTGGTGGCAATTCCTTCTCTTCATTTCGAGGATATAAATATCCTCATCTTCTGGATAGAGCACAGAGAAGGAGGGGAAATAGTAGTTGACTTCAGAGGAGGAAACTCCATGAAGTCTATGGAGAAACTCTCTTCTGAGGGGTTGTCTTCATAATCAAGCTGATGGTTGTTTGGTGATGGATTCTCTAATTCGAATGGTGGAGGAGGTGGAGAGTAGCTTATGTTCTTAGCAGGTTGTTCCTCCTCATGAACCACTTCATTCAGTTGTGGAACGGGTTGTTCCATGTGTTCTACCTGATCTAGCGTTCTTTGCCGGATCATTTCAATGGTTGAGGTAAATTTGCCATCATTTCCCGTAAAATGGCGTTGTCTCTTTCTACTGCAACCATAGGACAATAGGAACTTTCATGGTCTCCTCCACACTCTTGGCAGACACTCCATTGACTGTAGTCATCTGCGCCATAGGGGTAACCATACCAATTTCCTGTTTGATCGTAGTGATCATCCATCAGAATTAAGTACCTTTAAAAAGAAACAAAAATTTATACACAAAAGGGTAATTACAGAAATAAAAGAAAAACTAAACAGATAATGAACCAGATAGTTGGACCGAAGTCCCCGGCAACGGCGCCAAAAACTTGTTGGGCAAAATAGTAGTTAAACTATCTTGCTAACTATGGGCAGTGAACCCAATCTTTGTAGTACAACAAGGTCGTATCCACAGAGACTTCGCAATTATCTAATTAATTAACCAGTTTAGTAAATGTACAAAAAGATAAATAAAAATGCATAAAATGTAAATTGGGGTTTAGCCGGAGGCAATCTTGGTTTTTGGAATTAGTACAGAAATAATAAAAACAGTAAAATAAAGTAAATGGATGGAAAAAGGTATCCTAGGATAGCTGGGGAATTTCCTAAATTACTTAAACAATTTTATAATCCTGTCCCAAATATTTATTGTCTATTAGAGTTAATAATTGTCAGTTACGAACTCCTTTTAATAGCCTTAGTATTTTCCTGCTCAATCCGGAGTGTAAATACCAAGATTAATTCCCTTGTGGTACTTTGACTATCTCAAAATCATATGTTGATAGCTACCAAATAAATGCAGTATTTTGTCAGAATAAGCATTTAACAATATTTGCTGAAAGGAATTAAAGCAAGTTTATAAGTGAAACAGGTGATAAATATTTATTTAAGTACAGACAATAATTATAATCCTAATTTGCTCTTATTTGTCTGTTTAAGAATTAATTTTGTGGCCTTCCTAAATCATAGATAAGGACAACTCTTAATTAAATCAATAGACTTTTTACAATCAAAAAAGTCTAAAATCATTAATTAGCTTTAAGTGAGAATTCTTTTTATAACAGCGATGGATTTTATCTGCTAATCAAGGAGAAAATATCTAACGTTTATCTCTCTTTGTGGTCTATTCTCAGATTTACAAAATCATTGAAATAAGAGAAACCGTAAATGCATAAAAATGATCAGTTATTAAGCATTTAATAATTTAGAGAGACAAAACAAATATTTATAAGCAAACTTGGTATTAATAATAAGTCTGAATTATTTAGGGTCAAACCCCACCCTAGGATATGAGTAAAATCACTCAGACATTAACAGTAATAAAAAGGGAACAGAAATAGCCATTAATTTGGAGACTGCCGGCGGAGACTGGACTGCGATTCGCTTCTGCTCCAGCTCCCTTTTCTTCTGTTCTTCTTATCGTGTTTCTGCTTCGTGGTGGAATGATGAATAAAACTAAAATGGAGAAGTGGGAGATAAGAGGATGGAATGGATCGTAGGAGTGAGCGATGGTTTATTTACTGGATGGGATGATACGTCTACTGCTTTGGATTGTGAGGAAGGGAATCATTTATTTGAGCAGAGAGCGTGGGTTTATATAGAGGCAGAGGAGAAGAAGGTCCGTACGAATTTGATTAACTGTTGATTTCTCTCATTGATTGCGCAGGGGACAGGAAGATGAAGACGCGTGAGGGAAGGTAGATGGATAAGTTGCAGTGGACGAGTTGCGGAGAGTCGGCGCAAGTTGCAGACGAAGAAGAAGACGGGCGAAGAAGATAAGCTCGGGCGCAAATTTATACACGACCGCCTGATAAGTGGCGGTCTCCTCTGTCTTGTCCGCCTGATAACTGGCGGTAGCCTGTCTCTTGTCCGCCAGATACGAGGCGGTAGCCTCTCTTCTTGTCCGCCTCGCGGTCGCATGTCTCTTGTCCGCCACTTAGGAGGCGGTAGCCTCCTCCACCGTCCGCCAGGCGGTTGCTTCTGAGTAGTCCGCCTGTTATGGGGCGGTGCCCTGTGTGTTGTCCGCCTCCCTCTTGGGCGGTTGCATTGCCCACTCGCGGACGTCTCAGCCATGCGATATTATTATATATGTATATATATATAAATAACAATCTTCAACCGGCTCTACATTCTTCGTTATATGTCCGTTTTCTGAGCCGTTTGCGTCTATGCGTTCGTCTCTTTGTCTACTTCACTTCCGGCTTGGTTTTCCTCATGTTAAACCAATAATTTTGTGAGATAAATAATAAAACATAAACTAGAGGAAAACTAACCGAAGTGGAGAAATGAGCAAGAAAAGTGCTAATATAATATATGAAATACACCTATAAAACATGCTCATTTGGACACTTATCACATATAATAAGACATTTTTTTTGTTTTTGACTCGACCGACCTTGCAAGTCCGGTCCCCAAGGTCGGTCCAAGTCAGTAAGTTTTGATACGGCAAAATTCTAGACCCGACCGACCATGCAAGTCCGGTCGCAAGTCCGGTCCCTTCCAGTAGCTTTCATTACGGGGATTTTTCTGGCCGACCGATCCTGCAAGTCCGGTCGCAGGTCCGGTCTATTCTAGAAGGTTTCAGACGGAAAAATTTTCTGGTCCGACCGAACTTGCAAGTCCGGTCGCAAGTCCGGTCCATTCCAGAAGGTTCCCGTCTTTGTGATTCTGGGCTCGACCAAACTTGCAAGTCCGGTCGCAAGTCCGGTCTGGCCCAGTACTTCAGGTTAAAAATCTGTTTTCGGTTCTATACTTTGCCCATTGTTTCCCCAATCTTCTTACATGTAATCCCACATGTTTTAGCACCATTTAGGCTCCCTACAATACCTTAATTCCACCAAATCCATACTAAATCCACTAATCAATTTACACCATTATCCTCACTACTTTTCCAACACATGTAGCAGTTTTCTTTACACTTATGCTACAGATTTTAAAACTCAATCCTCTCATCCAATACTTCCTCAACCAATGCCATTCTTAGCATCCTAATTACCTTTCCAAGCAAACACAATACCTATACCCAAGTCCAATATTCATTTTACTAAGCCTTGCACTCCAATTCTTCCTAATTCCTCCAATGAATTCCAACACCTCTTGCTACAGTTTTTACATGCTTCATCCTCATTCCCCAATTACCAATCCATGGTTATTAAACATCGTTACTAACCCCAATACATCCCTTGGTTCTCCCATTCACCAAGTCATTCTTAATACACAATTCCTATAAAATTTAACCATAACCTACTTTTTACATCCTCAAATACACATTTGATAAGTGTCTAAATGAGCATGTTTTATGGGTGTATTTCATATATTATATCAGCACTTTTCTTGCTCATTTCTCACTTATCGTATGTTTTTCCTCTAGTTTATGTTTTATTGGTTATCTCAAAAATTTACTGATTAAACATGAGGAAAAACCAAGCTAGGAGCAAAGTAGACAAAGAGACGAACGCATAGGCGCAAACTGCTCGAAAAATGGAGTCCAAACGAAGAATCTAGAGCCGGTCAAAGTTCGCAAAAGAAAACAAGTCAAAGACTTGCGTCCGGGTTGCGTCCGCATAACTAAGGCCGGACGTGAGTAGTATTGTTCGGGTCTTGTCCGCGGAACCAGGGCCGGACAGGGCATTTACGTCCGCATAACCAAGACCGGACAAAAGGCCGGACGTGGGTGAATGAGTCCGTGTCTTGTCCGCATAACAAAGGCCGGACAGGGCAAACACGTCCGTGGAACCAGGGCCGGACGGACTTATGTCCGTGTGTTGACCGAGGAAAAAAGCACGGACAGGGCAATTGTGTCCGCGGAGATTAGGCCAGACAAGGGGCGGACATGAGCAAGGAAGAAATGTGTCCGTGGAAATCTGGACGGACAAGAGATAAATTAATCCCTGATGAAAAGCACGGACAGTAAATAAATGCAACCCAGATCCCGAAACTGTCGCGACTGGTTTTCTTCGCCGACTGTCTTCCCCAATTGCTTCTTACTTTGCGGCGCCTACAGACATATCCATCTACTCAATTAAATCATATCAGGCGCCTGCCTTAAATTCCTCACGCGGTGTTCCCTCTGTCTTCTTCTCTTCCTTCTTCTATAAAACCAACGCTGCTTCTGCTCAAATAATCCATCCCTTCCTGAATCCAAGGACCACAGTTCACCATCGACCACCACCGTTTACCTCATTTCCACACCTACGATCCATTCCATCCTCTTATCCCCCACTTCTCCATTTTATTTTCATTCTTCATTCCACCACGAAGCAGAAGCAGTATAAAAAGAAGAGAAGAAAAGGGAGCTGGAGCAGAAGCGAATCGCAGTCCAGTCTCCGCCGGCAGTCTCCAAAATAATGGCTATCTCTGCTTTCTTTTTATTTCTGTTAATGTGAGTGATTTTTGCTCGTATCCTAGGATGGGGTTTGATCCTAATATTACGTAAATAAATATTTATCACCTGTTTCACTTATTAAACTTGTTTTAATTCCTTTCAGCAAATATTGTTAAATGTTTAGCGTGACAAACTACTGCATTTATTTGGTAACTATCAACATATGATTTTGAGATAGTCAAGGTACCACAAAGGAATAAACCTTGGAATTTACACTCCGGATTGAGCAGGAAAATACTGAGGCTATTACTAAGAGTTCGTAACTGACAATTATTAACTCTAAGAGACAATAAATAATTGAGACAGGGTTATAAAATTGTTTAAGTAATTTAGGAAATTCCCCCGCTATCCTAGGATACCTTTTTCCATCCATTTAATTTATTTTATTGTGTTTATTATTTTTGCACTAATTCTAAAACAAATCAAGCTTGCCTCCGGCTAAACCCCAATTTACATTTTATGCACTTTTATTTATCTTCTTGTACATTTACTAAACTGGATAATTAATTAGATAGTTGCGAAGTCTCTGTGGATACGACCTTGTGGTACTACAAAGATTGGGTACACTGCCCATAGTTAGCAAGATAGTTTAACTACTATTTTGCCCAACAAGTTTTTGGCGCCGTTGCCGGGGACTTCGGTCCAACTATCTGGTTTATTATCTGTTTAGTTTTTCTTTTATTTTCGTATTTGCCCCTTTGTGTATAAATTTTTGTTCTTTTTAAGGGTACTTATTCTGATGGATGTTCATTTCCATCACGGCTCTTACCATAAGCCTCACCAAGAGGAGGATTTTTACACTTCCAATTTCAGGAAGCAAAGCCATCACACCTGGTCTCCTGTTAGAACTATGCTACCGGCAGGGTACCTCCTCAAACACCAGGTTTTGTGGAGTATTCATTTTCCTATTATATTTGCCGAAGTAACGTTTTGTTTTGATCCAGGTGGTTTGCTTTTAATTACTGCCAACTTCGTTTCCTGGCAGAGCTGTTGTCTACTTATATTTTGATCCGGATAACGAAGCAGGCGTCTAGCCAAGACGTTAAAGAGGACAGCTTCCCGGGAGGCAACCCGGATGAAATTTTCTTTATTTGCTTTTATGCTCTTTTAATTTTCAGGTTCTCCTTAAATTTTGTTTGTTTTGCTAATCTTAACCCCTTTGTATATGGTTGCTTCTATGTCTTATTCAAGCGCAACTTCATGTCTACACGCAACCAAGCTACGCTACTTGAGGCTGAAGCTCACGTGTGGGGAACTCCTAAACGCTAGCAAAAATAATCTCAGGGGTACCAGTCTCTTTAATTATGCTTTTATTTAAATAAATCTCAGAGGAGCGTTTTATGTGCTTAAATGATTATTTGTGAGCTTGTGTTCTCCTTTTTATCTACTTACCGAAAGGTCTCTGAAACACTCCTTTGTTTTTCTGGTGAACAATGAGGACATTGTTCAATTTAAGTGTGGGGGTGAGTGCCCTTTTCGATGACATTTTGTGCTTTAAATGCTTAATCTCTCTACTTATCTTGCGTTTATCCAAATTCAATATCGTGGACCCTTTATATGTGGGTTGTTTTCTTTATGAATAAATACTGTTATGAATTGTGGGATAATGGTATAAATTTAAAATTTTGATTACTTTTGAGGAGCATTTTTATGCGGTGTGACCAAATGATCTGCAAGGGTGAATTTTTTATTGCTCAGGGGTTCCTTCTGTCTTCTTCTTAGGGATTGCTAAGGGGTGCTTCTATGTCAAAAATGAAAAAAAATATATACAATAAATAAGGGACTTGCGAGACACCATTGGTAACCAACAAAGAGAGTTAAGTGTTCTTAAATACAAAGGCTTGACGCCTACATATTATCTTCTCATCTCTTATGCAAAAGTGAAACAAATGTATAATTTATTTTTCCTTTTGTTTTCTCCTCAATGCCCATTCTTGAGAGAAGTTGGCCATGGTAAAAGTTATCAAAGTCACCTTAACTAAGAAGCATTGAAGTACTCTGGATCATACCCCAAAACTCTATATTTTATTTTACCCTGAGCACACCTATGCCACCAGTAGGTGATGGTTCACACTCCTCGAAAAGTTTAAGATCATGTACTGTTCACATCTTTATCCTACCCTTCATAATAATATTTGTTAATATTGAGCATTCCCTACTTGCTTGGGTACATGGTTTTGCTTGAGGACAAGCAAAAGGTAAGTGTGGGGGTGTGATAAGTGTCTAAATGAGCATGTTTTATGGGTGTATTTCATATATTATATCAGCACTTTTCTTGCTCATTTCTCACTTATCGTATGTTTTTCCTCTAGTTTATGTTTTATTGGTTATCTCACAAATTTACTGGTTAAACATGAGGAAAAACCAAGCTAGGAGCAAAGTAGATAGAGAAACGAACGCATAGGCGCAAACTGCTCGAAAAACGGAGTCCAAACGAAGAATCTAGAGCCGGTCAAAGTTCACAAAGTCAAAGACTTGCGTCCGGGTTGAGTCCGCATAACTAAGGCCGGACGTGAGTAGTATTGTCCGGGTCTTGTCCGCGGAACCAGGGCCGGACAGGGCATTTACGTCCGCATAACCAAGACCGGACAAAAGGCCGGACGTGGGTGAATGAGTCCGTGTCTTGTCCGCATAACAAAGGCCGGACAGGGCAAACACGTCCGTGGAACCAGGGCCGGACGGACTTATGTCCGTGTGTTGACCGAGGAAAAAAGCACGGACAGGGCAATTGTGTCCGCGGAGATTAGGCCGGACAAGGGGCGGACGTGAGCAAGGAAGAAATGTGTCCGGGAAATCTTGACGGACAAGAGATAAATTAATCCCTGATGAAAAGCACGGACAGGAAATAAATGCAACCCAGATCCAGAAACTGTCGCGACTGGTTTTCTTTGCCGACTGTCTTCCCCAATTTCTTCTTACTTTGCGGCGCCTACAGACATATCCATCTACTCAATTAAACCATATCAGGCGCCTGCCTTAAATTCCTCACGCGGTGTTCCCTCTGTCTTCTCCTCTTCCTTTCTTCTATAAAACCAACGCTGCTTCTGCTCAAATAATCCATCCCTTCGTGAATCCAAGGACCACAGTTCACCATCGACCACCACCGTTCACCTCATTTCCACACCTACGATCCATTCCATCCTCTTATCCCCCACTTCTCCATTTTATTTTCATTCTTCATTCCACCACGAAGCAGAAGCAGTATAAAAAGAAGAGAAGAAAAGGGAGCTGGAGCCGAAGCGAATCGCAGTCCAATCACCGCCGGCAGTCTCCAAAATAATGGTTATCTCTGCTTTCTTTTTATTTCTATTAATGTCTGAGTGATTTTTACTCGTATCCTAGGATGGGGTTTGATCCTAATATTACTTAAATAAATATTTATCACCTGTTTCACTTATTAAACTTGTTTTAATTCCTTTCAGCAAATATTGTTAAATGCTTAGCGTGACAAACTACTGCATTTATTTGGTAACTATCAACATATGATTTTGAGATAGTCAAGGTACCACAAAGGAATAAACCTTGGAATTTACACTCCGGATTGAGTAGGAAAATACTGAGGCTATTACTAAGAGTTCGTAACTGACAATTATTAACTCTAATAGACAATAAATAATTGAGACAGGGTTATAAAATTGTTTAAGTAATTTAGGAAATTCCCCCGTTATCCTAGGATACCTTTTTCCATCCATTTACTTTATTTTACTGTGTTTATTATTTTTGCACTAATTCTAAAACAATTCAAGCTTGCCTCCGGCTAAACCCCCAATTTACATTTTATGCACTTTTATTTATCTTCTTGTACATTTACTAAACTGGATAATTAATTAGATAGTTGCGAAGTCTCTATGGATACGACCTTGTTGTACTACAAAGATTGGGTTCACTGCCCATAGTTGAAATACCCCAAACTTATTAAACATGGATTAAATACCTAATCACATTAATTAAGGCCTAAACATGCCTTAAAAGTCAACTGAGAACAACAGTGGTCAACACAAAGCAAGATGTTGCACCCTTTGAGTGGTTAGGGTAAATAAATACCCAAATGAACTTCTTAGGACCTAAAAATTTGTCCTAAGAATATTAACACATTACTAAACATATTATAATGGTTGGACAACATTCCAACACAAAGAACAAGCATTTACATGCTTCAAGGTCAAGTAGAGCAAAAATGTGCTCTAAGAATACCTAAAGGTCTAATGACCTCTAAATGATATAAAATTGGATACCATGATCAAATATCATGTAAGGAACACCACAAAACCATTTTCAAAGAAAACCAAGCTCAGAAACACCTTGCGACACAAAATGTGCACTAAAACCCCTTAAAGCATGTTTTTGTGTAATTGCCTTTTAAATTGGTTTTAAATGGGCTAAAAGGTTATAATTACCTTTAAATATGATAATATATATATATATCATATTAGGAATTTAATTCCAGAAATTTACAAATTTTTACAAATTTAATATTAAAATATTAATAAAACCCTAAAAGGGGGCCCGTTTGAGTCAACATTGACTAAGAATGGTCAAGAGGTCAAAGTTTGACCCCTTGAGCCACATGAGGTCGACATTCACAAGAAATGGAGCCTAAAAACCGCCACTTGCAAGCACAAAAGACAACTCCAACACATTTCCATGTTTTAAGGAGCCACTTTTACCTTTTGAATACTATAATGTATACTTTCAATTATGGCTCCTCTTTTGACTCATCCAAACCATGTGAGACCCCATTTGAGAGGCTCCAGACCCTCCAAAAACTGATGCCATTTGTTTATGATGAGTCATCAATCACAAAAACAATAAACAAAGCAAAAGGAGAGTATTAAGGCAAAATTTGACCTAATCTCTCATTAGCCTTGGCTCCAACTGACTCCAAGGCTCCCTACTCTCTCTTTGGCTTCTCATGTCTTGGCTATCACACCAAGAACTTTGAAGAACACTTTGGTACCTAGGTGAGCTTAATTAGTCATTTTATGTTCAATTTCTTCACAAATCTTTCCTCTTTCGGTGGATCTAAACATCAACCAACTTCCATCCATGGATCTAGGTTGTTCTTGGAGGTTAAATGAAGGAGGAATCTCGGCCATAACAAGGGAAGAGGGTGGAGAAACCAAACTTGTTCTTAAGGTACAAAAATGTGCTTTAAGCACTTATCTTTTGATTCTCTTTAGATCCGGTTGTAAAACCTGTTCTAATAGCCTTATAATCTTTTTCTTAACATAATTATTCAGTGGATCTATAAAGAGCTTCAAGGTATAGCCAGATCCAAGCCAAAAACACCATTTTGGCATCTTAAACAAGGTAAATCTTAGTCATCTTCCAAGCTAACTACCCACGGTTTTATGCCTTGTTTTTAAGAGAGTTTTGATACTCTTTCTTTCTGAAAAAAATAGGGCAAAAGTAGATCTCCAACAAATTTGAAGATCTAAGGTAAATCTTGCCTTGAAATATACATTAAAACACTTCTTATGGTTAGATCTTGCTTGGAGACTAACTATGCCTTGGTTTCTGTTTGAAAACATGTAAAAGAAGCTGTGGGAGTTTTATCTAAGGCTGGCCGAATCCAAACAAGGATTTATCCAAGCTAAATCAAGGTATAAATCACTTAAAACCTTAACTTGATACATTAACACAAGTTTAAGCTTGTGTATATTAAATGCCGTGAGTGAACATGTATATTAAGGTCTTATTTTGACCTTAGGTGATTAAGGAATGGTTTAATAATTTTTATAACTAATTAAACAAGCATAATTATCAAATTTAAGACATTATGTGGAAGTTTGGTAATTAAATGAAAAATCTATGGTGAGGCCTAGATTTATAAGTATTTTTGGGACATTTATATGTAATTTATTTTGTGAGCAAATGTTTGTAATAAGGCCATGTACTCTAGGCCATTTTATTTATGCATTTACAAGCTTTTATTTAAGTTTTGGTGATATCAATTATTACTGAAAAAAATGGGGTCTTAGATGTAATTAAATTAAATTTGGGGGGCTTTATAAAAATAAGGCCGAAAATTAGGTTAAAAAGGATTTAAAATAAAGTTTATAAGATTATATAAAGTTTTGGGGTTAAATGGTGATTTCTAGAAAGTTTGGGTTAAAACCGTAATTATAAGGAATTAATGGTCAAGGAAATATTAAGGAGGTCAACCTTGACCATATGGTAGGTTTTGACCAAATTAGATAAGTTAAATAACTTATTTAAGGTTTCATAATAAAGATATGTATCTTATGGTAATATTTTTATAACATATGTGGTAAATATGTTAATACCGAAAATTAAGGGTGTATAATGGTATTATAAACACCCATGGACTATTGGGAATTTTTAGGAATTTATTGGATTGATTTTGGAATAAAATAAACTATATATGTATAATATATAGTTATTATGTCATTATGACACTCTGGAGAAATATAGGTGGTGGAAATGTGAATACCAAAATATATGGGTTAATAAGGATATTTATAACCCTTTGGTGAAATTTGGAGATTTTTTTAGAATTATATAAGAGTATTTATTAAGATATATGTGTAATATATAGTTTTAATGATATGGTAAAACTATATGTTATAAATAGGGCCAAATGGCAATTATAGAATAGAACAAGGGCTGTTCGGAATTTACAAAAAATAACCATAGGTTATACTCTTTTATAAGTTAGAAATGTTATATTAAATGGTATATATAACATGGTAAAAATAAGGGGTGATTTTGTAAATAAAGGAAACTATGGTTTATGGAAAAGAATAAGGTTTAATATATGCCTATGTGGCAATATAAAATAGTTTTGTATAAAAACTATAGGTTATAAATTAAAGGAAATAAAAATATCATATCAAATGATATTAGTATATGGCATAACATTACTAATGTTATGTGGTCAAAATGGAATTTAAACAAAGTTAAGGGCTGTACCGAAAATATAAAGTTTGGAAAATGAATTTTAGACTATGGTCTATAATGTTATAAATGTTATAACAATTATATGGTATTAAGGTGGTTTAATGGAATTAATACAAATAAGGCATTCACATTAAATGATGTGACAAACAATAAATAAATGAGATTTATAAACTAAGGTGTTTATTGATTAAACCTTAGGAGTTGTAAATATACAACATAAATTGTTACATAATATTAGGATAATAATCTTAATATAAGTTGTATAATATAATACAACTAATGGGAATAACCATCTAATAAAAGATGATAAAATGTAACATATAATGTAAGAGTTTATTAAACTCATGAAATATACCTACGTGGTAAATATATTACATACACAAAAGATAATGTATAAGGTGGGTATATGATATGGTTGGAAACCATATAACATAATGGTGGAGGTTGTTTTTAAAAAAAAAATAGTTACGAACTATAAGTTAAGAGTTTTGGATGCAAATATTATTTGCTAAAGATAAATGGATTATATAATACATTGTATTATAATGATGGTGGAGAATGATACAATATAATAAATGATACAATACGAAAAGAATATAATATAATATAACAATGCATGCATACATGCAACTATAGGTTATGTACCTATACTAATGGTGGATAAGATTAAAGAAAAATAACGAATTAAGCTAGACAGCTGAAATATGATGACGTACGCGTTTTAAGCAACAAAGCCGACTGTCTTAGAGAAACCTGTAACAAACAACTGTATGAAACAGGGGTGAACTGTCGGGGTTACTTATTAAGGAAATACCGGATGTAGTTAGTCATGGAGACTGACTTATAGTTTTAATACCGTTTAGATTATACTTCTGACAAGACGCTTGACGAGCTAGGACTACACGGAGCATAGGATCTTGCTGATTCATACTCCACCGTAATACGATCAGGTGAACGGTATGTAAAGGGGTTTGATCCGAGTTGTCCTAAGGAAGCTCCTTGGGCTCGGATTTGGATGATATAACTTGTGTGTATGTGTGTGGATACATGTATGTGATTAAGTGTTACTGCATTATTTATTTATGCGCGGGCATCCTACGGGACTAACACTACGTCGACTATAGATCGACTTATATAAACATACATATGCGTTGTTGTGATAAAATGACGGTTACTTGATATTACCATAGTATTAATATTAAGTATATGGTAACCTAAGTAAAACACTTAGGGATGAGTCACGACATTGTCGGTCTCTAGAGCATGAATCTCGAACATGAATATAACCTAGATTACTTCTAGGTATGCGTGAGACCCATTGGGCAGCTAATTAATAATTATATTCTCCATAAGACTAAGAGCAGATCTTAAACATTATGAGAGAGAGATGGTATGATATGAGGTGAGGAATCCCGGTAGTTTACGAACTACTTGGTTGCGCATTTGTGATCACTGAGGGGTTTCCTAATTGGATTCCGCTCCAGGTTATATCCAACGAGCCCAAACTGGATCGTGGATCAGGTGGCTACGGCCTTTATATGGACGTCTTACGAGACATAAGAGTGTCAGGGGCCTCTGGACCTCTGGCCAAATGAGCACCTTTGTGTGTACGGGAGGACTACTGTCCATGGTGAGGTTATCGGGTTGTCCTAACATGACGCCCAACTGATATTAATAATTAAACATGGTTGGGATGGGGCCTTAAAGGCCAAATTAAATTAATTATGGGAACTGTACGCTACGGCGATTGTACATGGTACATATGGATGGGGCCTTGAAGGTCAGGTTAAATTAAATTAATAAAGGATAGTGAACGCTACGGCGATTTTACATTGTACATTATGTTGTTATTACTCGATACGTTCGATATACAAATGTTGTTTGGGATATTAAATGTTTATGAATATTTGGATGGATGATTATGTATATTATACATGTTTATTACAGTACTGATTATAACTGTAAAATGTTAAAGCATGAAACCGATCTAATAATAAGAGGTTAAAATGACAAGTGACCATTAGGGTCCAGGCCCGGCATACTCAGCGTCTATCGCTGATACTACACCATTGCAGGTTGTTGATCACTGTCGAAGCCGAAGAGCGGGAAACAGGGTAATTGGAGTTTACCTTAATATTACTGCACATGGAGTTTGTCTATACGACAGTGAAGATGGAGTTGTATTATGGTAAGGTTATGTGTATTCAGGTTTGGGTAGACGCTCACTTGTCGATGTTTATGGTTTATGGACTTAGTATGATGTATAGGAGTTTTCTCGTATCACGGCGGCTAGCTGTTTGTTTATGTTGGAGATTGGATGTATTGGTAGTTGGCTCTCTCGCATTGGCGAGTAATGGCCGGTGACACCCGAGTGAGTGTTGTAATTTATTATTTTCCGCTGCGAGACGTTTTTATTTATTGCTACGTGAGAGATTATTACGAGGATATGGAGAGGGGTGTTACAAAAGTGGTATCAGAGCGGAGTACCGCTCTGATGACGAGATAATAGGTTAAGACAGTGAGCTTAGGACTTGGGAAATATTAGGAAATGTTGTGAGATAACGAGACGATTCGTCTTAAAAGAACTGTGTCTAGTAACGCAAATTGCGTGAAAGGTTACCCTTAAGGCAATTGAATATCTACTGATTGTGTACGGAATTACCAGTATTATGTGAGTACTGTACTACAGATGTCTGGGGGAACATAGAGGGCGTGGTACTGGAAGAGGTGGAGGCGGGTGACCCCGGCATTCCAGGAGTTGCGGAGACAGTTGTGCCGTACTCGCACAGCTAGGTACTCAAATAGGAGGAGCACCAGCCCACCGGCCACAGCCCAGGGAAACGAACTGGCTGAAGTCAGTTAGCGAGACCCGACCACCTACATATTCTGGGGAACCAGACCCCGTAGCTTTGGAGCGTTACGTTGTTGAACATGAGAAGGCTTATGAAGCTTTACAAGTACCTAACGACAAGAAGGTCGCGATTGCTGCTTTCCATCTGAAGGATGCAGCCAGCACTTGGTGGAGGTTGGTCAAGGACCATCACATGGCTACGCCCAACTTTTCGTGGGCTGCCTTTGTAGAGTTACTGAGAGGGAAGTATTACCCGGCGCATCTCAAGCAGAAGAAGCGCCATGAGTTTGAGACATTGACCCAGGGAAGTCTGACCGTGGATGAGTATTACACTCGATTCATTGGTCTGCTGGACTTCATCCCCGGTGTGGATTACTCTGAGACCGTGAAGGTCGAGAAGTTCCAGGGAGGACTATTATTTCGCATCCAGATGGCGATGGGTGCTACCCTCTACACTACCATCCAGGTATTAACATGAAAGCCATCGACTCTTTACTTACTACAGTACCGTTTAACGTTGTGAGAACTTACCAATGAAATTCCAGGAGTGTTATGACGCTGCCTCGAGGACTGAGCTAATGCTCCAGACTCGGGAAGAGACTCTAGGGGCCAAGAAGAGAAAGAACCCTGAGGAGAGTCTGAGGGTGGAGGAGCATCTCCAGGCGGTAGCCAGAAAAAGGGAAAGTAAGGACTTATCCCACTCTAAATTGTTTATCATATTAAATACCTTATGAATGCTGACCGGAACCTTGAACAGGAAATTCTTTCCAAAGAAAGGGCAGCAGGGCCACCAGGGAACAAAGGGAAAAGAGCCCGTCCTTCGGTTGACCGGCCCTGCTGTAGATGCTCAGCCTCTGAGATCTGCACCTCCTAAGGGTGAGAACACCTACCTCTTAAATTCAATTGTGACCTTAACCGTTATACCATCGGATTTTAACTTAAATAATACTATCAGGCACCGGACAGCCCCAGCGCCATTTTTACTGTAAGCGATTTGGGAAGGACCATCCTGGTGTCGACTGCGAAGGCCGCAAAGTCGAGTGTCGGTGCTGCCACAAAGAGGGCCATAGGGAATTCGAATGCTGGAAGAACCCAGAGAGCCGTAACTACAGGCCACCCAAGAATACTCAGAAGACCTCAGTTGGAGGATCTGGAGTACCACGAGGCGGTCAGGATGGCCAGACATCTACTGATGCTGGAGCCCAGAGAGACAAGGGAGTTGATAGGGCATGAGTACCCTGAACTCCATGAGACCGCTGGTGGAAGACTTTTACTTACTATGTTGGTACTTACTTTGGATGTTAGAAGGAGCTATGTTATAAGTATGTGGGAGTGTGTCATTGACCACTTGCCTCTTTTTGTATGACTTTTGAGATTAGGTGGACTCGATACGAGTAACCTTGAAACCTTGATGGAATATTATATATATGAAAACGGATGTTAACGCTTACATTATCCTGTAGCCATACTCGACGACGCAGAGTCAATGATACCAATAACTGTTGAACCAGAATTTCCACCTGCATGGCGCACTTGCTATTGCAAGTGCTATGACAAGTAAACCACTGAAATTTCCGTCTGCCTTGCGCACTTGCTACAGCAAGTGCAGCAAACAGCAACAGTAACAGCAACTGCAAATACAACTGCAAAATACTACACTTTTTAGTCTTTTATTATATATATACAAAAAAAATGTTTTTCAAACGTTTTCATTCAAACCTTGAGGTTAGAAACCTATGCAACTTTGGAAGGACCGTAGTCCGACCACTGCTACTGGGAGAAATTATACAGCCACTGTGAGTGTAAAACACACCAGTTTAAACGTTTCGAGGAATTTTGAGACCGGCTTATAAGCCAAATACCATCAGTGTATACCGCATTTAATGCTAATCACTACTAGTGATGAATGTTTAGTCCTATGGACAAGCATACCTTTGTAGATGCACCACTGTCAGTGAGGATGGTTGGGAAGTGAAGAGCCAAGTTGCTGAAGCTATTATGCAATCTGCAATACATCCAATTAAACGGATGAGGGAACGAATATGAAATATGGATGAGATATGATCAGGAAAAAAACAGGGAGCAAAGAATATGTTTGTACTCAATGAGATCGAAACAGGAGAACTAATTTTGATAATATAGCACAGATTTTACTTACACCGAGCTAAATAACGCCGGTTAATGACACGAATTACCACGGATTGGCCACAAGGGCAATGCACTTATTACTAGATAAACCGATACCATGAATTATATTAAACAAAAAAAAGGAAGAAGAAGAGAAAAGTAAACAGGATATCCATCACAGGGAGATTGACAAAAGAATACTTCACAATACCCGTGTGACAGACATTGCCAGTTTACTAAACGAGACATGGGACGACCGCACTCCGTTAGGAGCATGTGGGCCGGACAGACTTATTTATGAGTTAGTCGGGTAAGTAGTAATGTATCAGTACGGTACCCCATGCAAGTAGACAAGTAGTGTTAGGAACACTAGAAGTAGTCAACTCCATTCTACGGACAGTAAGACAGATTACCTCGAAGATGGACGAGAAGAGCCGCAGTTAAACCAACAGGCTAGAGAAATCATGAACCTTCAATAGAGAGCATGAAATACCCCGTAATTAAAAATAGTGATTAATTAGGCTAATGAATAATTTAGAAGCTTAATTAAGTATAAATAATCATAAGGGAACAAATCCCGAAGAAAACGGATCCTTAAAATGGATTAAAACCACTAATGAACCTTAAAGCGCGTTTTTCGAGGTAACCGGGAAAACGTGTCTTTAAGTGGGTCAAATAGACTCGTAACAATTTTGGTCAACTAAATAATCATTAATAAATATTAGTGAAGCTTTAGAACCAACAAAAATCAAGAAAACGAGAAATTAGTAAAAACTGTCAAAAAACGGGAAGTTGTGGGGTAGAAGTATAAATAACCAAAACTTATGTGTCCACTTTTAAAATAAAAAGTGAAGTTGTGTGTGTGTGCTAGTGCCAGCCGATGGCCCCCCCTCTCACACACTCTATTAATTCCTTTCATTTGCAAAAAGACAAACAAAATTAAAAGCATAAAGTAAACTCCCTCACTCACATTCTCTCTCTCCTCTACCCATTCCCTCCTTCACTCACGTCTGCACACTCATCCCCACTCTCTCATTTCTTTCCTCCTTTCCCTGCGACAGCCATGGAAGCTTGAAACAACCCCCACAAACTCCATCTTCTTTCCTCTTGAAACTCCCTCAAATCTCTTCCAAAAATTATAAAAATACCACCATTGGAATCCTCTCATCAAGAGCTACACTTCCATCTTTCCAAAAATCGAAAAGGAGCATTTTCGTTTTTATGGGTATGCCCCATTTGGAGCTTCAAGACCACCATTAGAAGGCCCTCCTTCTCCTTGTTCTTTTAAGGTAAAAATATTCATAAGAACTCCATCTTTTTCTAGCCTAATGGGCAAAACGAATTTGAGACTAAACCCTTGTTAGGTCCCTTGTGTTCTAGCCGATTTTGGCTTTGTTGGAGGAGAGGAAACATTGTTCTTGAGCTAACCCAATGTAACACCCCTACTTATCATAAATGCAGCAGAAATAAAATACTAAGGCGATTATAGATCATCGGGTTCCAAACACCCGGCACCAAACCTCACCAATTACAACCTATGATATTACAAATGCTACGGTCTGAACTCGAGAAAACATGGTATAAAAGTAATGATAACAAAATATTGTAGCTCTCCAAAATCCTAATTCCCATCCCATACACTCATACTCTTCGTGGCCACCTGTATAACAATTCGTACCTGCAAGATGAAACCAAGCAGCCCACCCCAGGAGGGGTGAGGGGTGAGTCAGTTCCCTGGAATGGAACTGGTACAACTCTCCAAAACAACAGTATTAAAAGAAAAACATAACTCTTAAAATAACAATAACATGAAGTCAAATGCTCAAAACAAATCAGAAGAACAAGGCACACCAAAACACCAAGTCAAAGATAACAAGTCAAGGATAGAGATAAATAACGTGAAGGTAGAGTGAGCCAACATAAAAGAAACCACACCAGAAGTTAGTGAACATCCATTGCTTAAGCTAGATTCAGTTCCAATTAGAATAAGAAAGACCCAAGTAGTCACAAGGACTAGGAATGAAAGAAGATATCCAAGAACCCATAACTCAAGAGTGGAATAAAACCAATTGGAAGAGATGGCCCTGCTGCCAACTGCGTCCCTTTTGGGACAGGGGATATACAGCCCCTCTGAAATACCCTGAACTTAAATATGGTGATTATATTACCCTAATATAGTATTTAAGGGCCTAATAGCGCCTAAGTAATTTTTGGTAAAGGAAATAAATCCAAAGAAAGGAGAAGAACGCTTAGAAAGCGGAAAACGCTAAAATGAGCGTTTAAATAACCATAGGAGGTACGAGACCTCGGTTATAGTATTGTAAGGATTCTTAAGGCTTACTCATGCCTAATTAGTATACGGGAATAATTCCCGAAGAAAACGGATCCAAGAAATGTATTAAAACGCTAATAGAGCTTTAGCGCGCGTTTTTCGAGTAAACCCGAAAAACGTGATTGTAAGTGGTCAAACGGACCCGTAAAAATTATAATCCATTAAATAATAGTTATTAAGCATTTATGGAAGCTTGATAACCAATAAAAATAAAGAAACGAGAAATTTCCGGAAAACGGGCCCGGTTAGTGAATAGTATCAAAACCGGGTAAAGTAACGAGCGTTTTCTGTAAAAGACGAAAAAACGCTCCAGCTAGTATTACAGTGAGGGCCGGTTTTAACAGGTAAATAAACCTTTCTCTCACACACACACTAGCTAAATAAATAAGTAAGTCAAGGAAAGCAAAAAGTAAAAGGTACAAAAGCAAATACCCTCTCTCTCTCCTCTCTCATTTCTCTTTCCCCTCCTTCTCCTTCCCCATCGGTTTCTCTCTCCTTCTCCCCACTGCTGCAGCCGATTTTTGAGAGCTCCAAAATGCTCCCATGGCTCCTCTTCATTCTCCCTCAAGCTCTAGCCCCATTTGAGCTCCAAATGTAAAATAAATTACATATTTGTAATCCCCTCATCCTCCTCTACATTTCCCTCTTTTCAAAATTCGAAAAGGATGAGTTTCATTTTTATGGGTTTTCCCCATTTGAAGAGAAAAGCACACCATTGTGAAGCTTGGAGTCTCCTCTTTCCAACAAGGTAAAAATCTCTACAAAAGATTCAAGTTTCCTTCACCTTCCTTGGAAACCGATTTTTAGCCCTTTGTAATGCCTTGTTTTCTCTCTTCTTTTGAGCATCAACTTCACCTAGCAATGGTGGTGGATTCTCCTTCTTGAACCAAGGGCTAAAACCCCTTCTAAAGCACTCCAAAGGTAAACCCTAGAATTTGTATTTTAAACACTTATATGAATTAGTGTTAATGTGGGGTTAGTGGATTAATTATGCTTGTCTTTGTGTGCTTGGGTAATGGGAATGGAGCTTGGCAACTCCATTCCCCATAACACCGATTTGGACAAGAAAGAGAACAAGAGGAGAAATGAAAAAGAAAAGAAGGAATCAAAAGCTCAAGGTAAGAGCTCCTTCCTAATGTAAATTTTATTGCATTAGTGTAGTGGGAAGGGGCAAAATATTTAAAGAACCCAAAACCTTGTACTAGTATTGAGAATTGTGAAATTTGAGTATTTAAGAGTTAGTATGTGGATTGTAGGCCTTAGAGCCAAGTATAATTGTATATGTGTATGGGTATTGAGATTGAAGGAGTATTATTGTATTGGGATTGTATATGTGTGCTGGTAGAACCCTTGTGGTTTGGCTAGAATAGGTATGAATTGGATGAGAAAGGATGTGTGTGAATAAGTAAGGAAAGTAGATGAGTTATGGCAAAATTTCGGTAGGAATTGTGTATTAAGGAATGACTTGGAGAGTGGGAAAAACCAAGGTATGTATTGGGGATAGTGAGGATGTTTGGAAGCCATGGAAAGATGATAGTAGCATGTGGAGTTAAGCTACAAAATCTGTAGCAAGGGAGGCATCAAAATGTATTGTGAAGCTAGGAAGAAGTTAATGTGCAGAATTTTGTGAAAGGGGTGTTGGAACTTGGGTATAGAAAGTGTATTGACTTGGAAATGAATTGGTATGGTAAGTAGGGGTATTAGAATGCTAGGAATGACATTGGTTGAGGAACAATGGATGGTAGAATTGAGGTTAGAAATCTGTAGCCAAAGGGTAACAAAAACTGTTACAATGTTTGAAGGGAGTGAGGAGAATTGTGTATATGGAGTTAGAAATGAGTAAGAGGTATTTGGAGGATGAACCAAGGCATTTTGAGGGCCTAAGTAGTTTTAAAATATGTGGGAAGTATTGGTAGATTGGGGAAACAATGGTGAAGGAAACACCCAAAAACAGAATTTAGAACTGAAGTACTGGGCCGACCGGACTTGCGACCGGACTTGCAAGTCCGGTCGGACCAAAAATTCCCCGTCGTACCTACTGGAATCGACCGGACTTGCGACGGGCGGACATGCAAGTCCGGACGCCAGAAAAATTCCGCAGATGTAACCTACTGGAATCGACCGGACTTGCGACCGACTTGCAAGTCCGGTCGGCCAAAATTTTTACCCGTCGTAACCTACTGACTCGGACCGGACTTGCAAGGTCGGTCGCAAGTCCGGTCGAGCCAAAACAAAAAAAAAAAAAAAAAAAAAAAAATTTATTATATGATGTATCATACATACATATACATATATGCCTATAAACATATGTGCATATATATGTAGTAGCACACCATTAAAGAAGTAATAATGGTAAGAAAGTAAGTAAATGAGTAAGGAAACAAGTTAAGGAAATTGTAAGTATAAGAACACTAAGTACACCGGGATAACGGGGTAAGTACGGGAGTAGTAATTATTCGTGTATCGTAAGAGTATAGTATTAATAATAATGTTGAAACATTATCAGTGGAACAAGTGTGAACCAAGGAACAAGGGAACACATGGTAGAGCTAACTCCGGTGAAAGGTATGATTTTCTCATGCCCCACGTGCTAACCGAGTTACATTGATTTGTGTGCTGTATGCCGGCTAATCAAGACTAAAGCATGAAAACGGTTTATTGCCTTTCTTTGCATGTCTTGCTGTATGTTGCATGAGCTAACCTTTCTTGAATTGATTGTGTGGCTTACTTGGTGCGTAGATCGACTCATAGATGAGTCTTGTATGTAATGACTCGTAGTAAGAGTCTTATTGTGAGAACAATGGAACAATAACAACGCACTAAACTATCGGATCACAACGATAACGCAACCCAATAAACTCACTAGAATGAGAGAGTGTACGGGAGAACAACCTCCGATAACGATAGAAGAATCGAAAATGAATAATCCACATACAATAAGTAGTGGAAGTAAGTAAGTAACCTCTGGTAGAGGAACTATCTTGGTACAAACATGAACCATGAGAGTAGTGAAGAATGATGAGGGATCTCCAAACCCCTTAGTAATTGGTCGAACCCATTATGAGAGGACCCGACTAATGTAAGTATGTCCCGTATAGAGAGCATCCGATATGTTGGGGAAACCCAAACCTGAGGATACTAGACAGTAGTAATTCCCTAAGCCAGTGGAGGTTATCGAGAGAGATACTTCTAGGCTAATCTGTAAGATTGTATTATACTCTGAGGAGAAGAGTGTTGGGAATACGAGTAGTCCGGTAGTCGGACATTGAGTATTTGAGGAGATGATCGTACGCCCTCGTATTGTAGGTCCGGTGGCGAGTCTTCCGTATGACTCAGCCCAGAGACCAAAGTATGAGTAACGAGTATTGCGTATGTATGAGAAGAAAGAGGATTGAGTAAGAAGTGAGTATGAGTATGTGATGAGTACCGAGATTGAGTAGTATGAGAAGCAGATTAAGTATTGAGTACGTATAAGTAGTAAGGGGGGGACTGAGTAGCTAGTATGCACAGCATTAGTAACGAGTATGAGTGAAGGCATGTCGAGTAAGGATATAGAGCATGAGTGATGAGTATGTAAGAGTAAGTAACGGCACAAGTGAGGAGTAGTAGGAGTGTGTAATGAATATCGAACACCCCGAAAAGAAGTAGCAACGAGTAAGTAATAGTACGAATGGTTGACCATCGATTGTCTTCCTTGGTAAGTATTGGGATTGTATGTAAATGCATGTATTGTTGTAGTATGAGTATGTATGTATGCATGTAAATGAACTCCATGTATATTCGACCCAAAGTAGTCGATGTACCGCGGTTAGCACGCGGTATATGCGAATTTCATATTCAGCGTAAGTGACCCCTCGGGGGACCATTTTTAGTGTGCAGGTACCCGAAGCTGATCACCGTTCGAGAGAGTAGGACGGGGACTGCTACGTAAGCATGGGTAGTTGTATAGTAGGGATTGGTACTTGTATTGTAATGCGAATTTGGAAGTTTAAACTGTATCAGTAATTTAAGGTTGTAGTATACTCGGTATAGTATATAATGGAGTTGTGATGTATTATGGATGAGTATGCAATGGGAAGTAATGTAATGTGTAGAGTACTCGGTATGTTCATTCATCAGACCGATAGTAGTAGTATTGTAACTCGCCTTGTTAGTCACGTGGGTGACTAACGGCATTGTACACCCGCCGTGAGTAAGTATATCCGCTGCGAAGGTAAGTATGGTACGGTAATGACGGTATTAGCGGTAGGGGTGTTACAAAAAGTGGTATCAGAGCGAAGTATCGCTCTGATGGATGAAATACCGAGTTAGGAAATACCGAGTTAGGAAGTAGAGACTTAGGGCTAGGGTTGAGTGCTAGTGTGTGAGGACGCTAGATAGGAACTTCCGTGTGATCGGACCTACAAAACCATACCCGCCCTCCGCAACCCCGGTATAAGATGGAACAATAACGCCAGAGAGATGGAAAGACCTCTCACACTCGGGTAAACCCGATCTGGCAGTTGCAAGTAAACCTTATTAGAAAAGAACCTGTCATACGGTCGAGTCCAAGAACTGGAAGTCCCGAAGACGGTTCCCGTTAAATGACAAGGACCGCACTTAATGGCGGAGGAATGAAGATCCTAAACACAAGGATGATGAAATTTATGGCACCATGGGGCGACATGCTTCGCAGTCGCGAGAACCATGTGTAGCAGCAAGAAGAGAAGCACAGTCGTGCAATGAAGCAAGGAAATGGAGTAACAAGCCGAGACAAGAGAGTCTACGGACCGTAATCTTTGATGATACCAACAACGGTATACAAACCGACTAAGGAATTAGTCGAGGTTGGATTAATACCAAACCTACATGCCAAGAGGCTGTAATAACCGAACAACATAGTTCAGACAACATGAAAGAAATCATACACATACACCTATAGGACCACAACTGGTTCCTAAGGATAAGTCAAGTCTCGTTAACCACAGTAAGGTGGGAGACACCGGGATGACGACAACCATGTCAAGTATACTGAGAAGCGACTCAGGAGATCGATCACCAAGATCAAAGGATCAAAGGAAGATCAATAAACCACCACATATGGATGAAACGATACCGTGACCGGTATACGTTAACTGAAAAACAACCTACCCGCGCACTTGCCTAGGGCAAGTGCAGCAACAACAGACGGTTGGAATATTTACCAAATCGCAAATACTTATTACAGTACGCTACGACGAATGGAGCAAATAGGATACCAATCCTAAGGATTTAAATAAATAACCCTCGGGAAGGCCTAGGCCCGACCATTGTATTAAGACGTACCAATCAGCAAGAAGCTGAACTTGGTCAAGACCACAAACTTGGCAACGCCATGAAGAATTTCTTTAACACCGAACCGTTATTTCAAAAACCAAAATTTTTCTCCAAAAACCACAAACCTTCTTTCAAAACATTGGATTTTAAAACCCAACAGATGGAATATCGGTGAGTATCATAGAGTGATACAAGAAGAGTTGACAATAGAATACTTCACCTAGGCGTGTGACGAACACTACTAGTGTACCCAAATACGGGATGTGGGACGACCGCACTCCGAAGGAGCTTGCGGGCCTGACAAATAGTTAGGTAAGTGGTAACGTGCCAAGACGGTACCCCACGTATGTATACATGTAGTGTACGAAACACGGGAAGTAGTCAACTCTGTTCTACGGACCATAAGTAAATACAAAACAAACAGTTAGATACCTCAAACGAGCAAAGGAAACTCAGGTAAGCTACATGCTAAGGAGTCAGAAACTCACTCCAGGAGAACAATGAAGAGTTTAAAGTGCGAGAAGCACCAACAACTGAATAAAGACATTGGACATGTCTCGAATATACTAAAGTAAAACATGACGACTGGAAGGAATACGCAGTCTAAACACAGTAAGGCAATGCCTAACACTAACACTTTAGTGTTCAATGAACGGGATAGGATTCCCAGAACAACTACCACAAACACACAGAGTGATGTGGCAAGGTACCGGAAATACCATTCATCGCCGGAAGGAATACCAAATCCGTTATAACACAAGGAAAAACACCAATGGTCTACCCTAAGAACGGGAGCCACTGTAACCCTCAACGGATAACTCAGATCCAGAACCGCAAGGTGGGATAACAAACTGAACATACTCATAAACATCAAGCAGATGCAATAGCATAATCAGTAATACCCAGGAGCAATCCATAAAGGGGTATCAAGTCAACAAGGTTGAACGAAATATCGTGATAAGATCACCACAATTGGAACGAACATTCGGTTAGAACACCGAAGGGATCCCACTTGACAGGGGATACCCCAAAATTAATAAACGGTATCAATCAATACCAGGATACGAAAGGGCCTCCAACGAACGGAAGCGTGATGCAACGATCTTATCATGGAGCCCAGTATCACCTCCAAGCTATTCTATGGCATATGGAGAAGTAACCACCTTGGAACAGCCTATGATGAGTAGAGCTCTAGGCAATATGGCCAGTACGCCATGGAACTATTACCTTACAGAGTTCAACGGTTGCAAAACCAGTTATGGACCACATGGAAAATAGTCAAGGACGACACTAATAAAGTTTATTGACCAACAAGCAAGGATACCCCTCATAAATGTGAGACCGCAAGAGCGGTGAACATATGGATCCCAAGAAAGGGATACCATCAGTAACTGTCGGGAAATATATTCCTTTCAGAACTACTAACGTAGTCAAGCTTGAGCATATAATTATTGCCAAACAATGTGAAATAAGCTTCAACAGCAATTGTGACAACCAAGGAGTAACCGGTTATAAAACCAATGATGCTCAGAGAGCTCAGAAAAATAAAGGAATACCATATTCTGTATTTGCCAAATACATGGGGAACCATTGTATAAAGGATAAAAATGCATGAGCTGAAGCCAGCAACGGTGGATGCCATGTAAACCAATATTGGGGAATCTGTAAGAACATGGTGCGCATCAGGCCACCAATGTATATGAATAATCACCAATGCTATGGACTTGTTAATACAAGATGGTGGACAGACTGGGCAATAAGCCAGAAGTCTGCACCAAATGATGAAGCACCACTTGAAAGAGTAGCAATCAGTCCTATTGCGATCTCAAAAGAGAGTTACTGTCAAGTGTTTACGCCTCTGCACTCTGTAGGACTGAGTGTTTTGGTATTGCATTTGAGCGGTAATGATCGAGTGGAATATGAGGAAAGGTAAATTGTGGTAAACTATTCCTTTCACCAGTAGACATGGCCTAAGCCAGTCAAGCAAAAGCCTAGAAACAAACCATGCGACCTAAGGCCAAGGAGACACGATGAGTGTCAAACACCAACAATCACAAGATGTGAATTCCACAGGAATAAAGGTGAAAGGAGACTTAAGAAAGTCACAAGGACCGATGCATTGAGAATGCAAGGTCATACAAGTAAAGAACACTTGTAATGAACCAGGAAAACTGGTACAATTCGGAAGCTACTAACAGTAGAGGAAGCACTACAACCCAGTAGTGACTTAACCTCAACCGACAATAAGTCGGAGAAATCAAGTGAATGATCACTACAGACACGACAGTATGCATATAGATTGCCAAAGAGCTGATTATAAATCTAAAACTCATCGAGTTCGAGCACGGTAAAGGAATACCACACTTGGTTAATAAACCTTGTTCCCACATCAAGAGGGACAAAAGGTGATGTGTAACACGTTAAGGATAACGAGAAGGGCGAATCACCTAAGTTATCAGGGTCGCGCAGCAGAAGCTAGTGGGCCCAGAATTATACACCTAGTGAATAAAAGGCTAATCACCAATGCCTCAAAGCCATTTAGGCTAGAACCGAATCCGGTTAAGAGTTGAATAACTCCGATGAAAATTCTTGATGCAGGGACTAACCGATAATACGGTTAAGACCCGTTGATCAAGAAACATTGTATAATAGACCGCATGGAAGCTGAACCACTCCTTGACGGCTGAATGCCCTCGACCAATGTCCAATGTTGACACATGGTAGATTACGTGGGCGTAATCCCTTTTAAGGGGGGTAGAGCGAAAACCGCGAAATGTATGTTTTACGTGATAGGTGCGTAAACTACAATGCGCATAGCGCAAAGGTATTTGTTTTAATGATTGATACTTATGTTACATAAACATTTGTATTCACTCATTGTATAATTGTGGTAAATTGGGAAGTAAGTATAGGAAAAAGGAGTAGAGAAACTCCAGGGGAATGAGTACCCCGACTGGTAACAGTATGAAGAATGAGTATGTATGGGAGACTTGAGGAGTATAAATCGGTATGGAACCGAGTATGTAATGAGTATGAATCGGTGTACAACCGATGTATTTTATGAGTATAAATTGGAGTATAGCAACTTAATGGGATGGTATACCCACGAATTTCTTGAGTATAGTAGTTGGAGGAAATGTAGTAATGACGGATGGAATGATTAGTAAGCAAGTAAGTGAGCAATATAAATTGGAAAATGTATGTGTATGATTACGAGTAGCAAGACTAACAAGATAGAAAATGAAATAATGCTTGACAATCTGTCTGTTTGTATTGAGGTGGGAAGTGGAACTTGATTTGCTAGCGATCAAGGGAAGCCGAACACAAATTGGGGTGGAAGGATAATTCAACACCAATGCTGATCACATTGTGGTTGAAGGACTCTGGAAGCTCCCTTAAGTGGTCACAACAATGACACTAGTAATAGGTATAATCATCATAAATGAATATTGGGAGATGTATGCAAGTTTTCAAAATGAATTTCCAAACTATTTTGGTACAATGTTTTCTTCAAAATTGAGAATGAGGATCGGTTTTGAAACCGCTCCCACGGGCGCTAGTGGACCTCCATGCCTAGGCACGGGTATCCGGTCGAAACCATAGGAGGAGAAGCTAGTTTTGAGTCCGTGGAAGTGTAGAGTAGTTTGAAACCACTACACCGATGGTACGGTAACAGTGTGTGTTTTGTATTTTTCCAAAGGCACTGGGGCAGCGTAGTCCCGAGTAAGTATGAGTACAGTATGAGTAAGTAAGTATGAGTAAGTGTCGGAGGATCTCTATATGTGCAAATGAATTTGATCAGAACCAAAGGACCGTAGAGCCAGAAAGCGTAAGTGCTCAAGTCATGACGGCCGTGAACCAGAAAGCGTAAGTGTTCAAACGTGACCGGTACCTGAGGGATCACTCTCCATTGGGGGAGGATGGAACCTAATTGCCTTCGGGTGGACCCCCTTGGAGAGAAGTAAAACGGATATTCTTGATTGCTATGCATGCAGTGACATGCTGTTTGGATGCGTAGTATGCATCATGTCAGACATTGGAGTTTGACAAATTATATGTAGAGGTCATAACCTTAGCATAGAGTATTGGTACGAGTAACAGTATTAGATTCACCAACTTTGAGGGCAAAGTTCTTTAAGGGGGGTAGATTGAAATACCCCGAACTTAAATATGGTGATTATATTATTAATATAGTATTTAAGGGCCTAATAGTGCCTAAGTAATTTTTGGTAAGGAAATAAATCCAAAGAAAGAGAAAACGCTTAGAAAGCGGAAAACGCTAAAATGAGCGTTAAATAACCATAGGAGGTACGAGACCTCGGTTATAGTATTGTAAGGATTCCTAAGGCTTATTCATGCCTAATAGTATACGGGAATGATTCCCGAAGAAAACGGATCCAAGAAATGTATTAAAACGCTAATAGAGCATTAGCGCACGTTTTCGAGGAAACCCGAAAACGTGATTTTAAGTGGTCAAACAGACCCGTAAAAATTATAATCATTAAATAATAATTATTAAGCATTATGGAAGCTTAATAATAAAAATAAAGAAACGAGAAAATTCCGGAAAACGGGCCCGGTTAGTGAATAGTATCAAAACCGGGTAAAATAACGAGCGTTTCTGTAAAAGACGAAAAACGCTCCAGCTAGTATAACGTGGGGCCGGTTTTTACAGTGTAAACAGCTCTCTCACACACACTAGCTAAATAAATAAGTAAGTCAAAAAGCAAGTAAAAAAAAGGAAAAAGCACTTACCTTTTCTCTCTCCCCTCATTTCTCTCTTCTCCTCCTTCTCCTTCCTCCATCGGCTCTCTCCTCCCCTCCTGCTGCGCGATTTTGAAGCCCAAAAGCTCCCATGGCTTCTCTCACTCCTCAAGCTCTAGCCATGAGCCAAATGCAAAATAAATTACATATTCGTAATCCCCTCATCCTCCTCTACATTTCTATCTTTTCAAAATTCGAAAAGGATGAGTTTCATCTCCATGGGGTTTCCCCATTTGAAGAGAAAAGCACACCATTGTGAAGCTTGGAGTCTCCTCTTTCCAACAAGGTAAAAATCTACAAAAGATTCAAGTTTCCTTCCCTTCTTGGAAACCGATTTTTAGCCCCTTTGTAATGCCTTGTTTTCTCTCTTCTTTTGAGCATCAACTCCACCTAGCAATGGTGGTGGATTCTTCTTCTTGAACCAAGGGCTAAAACCCCTCCTAAAGCACTCCAAAGGTAAACCCTAGAATTTGTATTTTAAACACTTCAATGAATTAGTGTTAATCTAAGGGTTAGTGATTAATTATGCTTGTTTGTGCTTGGGGTGATGGGAATGGAGTTTGGCAACTCCATTCCCCATGTGATCGTTTGACAAGAAAGAGAAAGAGAGGAAATGGAAAGAAAGAAGGAATCAAAAGCTCAAGGTAAGAGCTCCTTCCTAATGTAAATTTTATTGCATTAGTGTAATGGGAATGGGCAAAACATTTAAAGAACCCAAAACCTTGTACTAGTATTGAGAATTGTGAAATTTGTGTATTTAAGAGTAAGTATGTGGATTGTAGGCCTTAGAGCCAAGTATAATTGTATATGTGTATTGGTATTGTGATTGAAGGAGTATTATTGTATTGGGATTGTATATGTGTGCTGGTAGAACCCTTGTGGTTTGGCTAGAATAGGTATGAATTGGATGAGAAAGGATGTGTGTGAATAAGTAAGGAAAGTAGATGAGTTATGGCAAAATTTCGGTAGGAATTGTGCATTAAGGAATGACTTGGAGAATGGGAAAAACCAAGGTATGTATTGGGGATAGAGGATGTTTAGAAGCCATGGAAAGATGATAGTAGCATGTGGAGTTAAGCTACAAAATCTGTAGCAAGGGAGGCATCAAAATGTATTGTGAAGCTAGGAAGAAGTTAATGTGCAGAATTTTGTGAAAGGAGTGTTGGAACTTGGGTATAGAAAGTGTATTGACTTGGAAATGAATTGGTATGGTAAGTAGGGGTATTTAGAATGCTAGGAATGACATTGGTTGAGGAACAATGGATGGTAGAATTGAGTTAGAAATCTGTAGCAAAGGGTAAAAAAACTGTTACAAGTGTTGAAGGAGTGAGGAGAAATTGTGTATATGGAGTTAGAAATGAGTAAGGTATTTGGAGGATGAACCAAGGCAATTTTGAGGGCCTAAGTAGTGTTAAAATATGTGGGAAAGTATTGGTAAAGATTGGGGAAACAATGGGTGAAGGAAACACCCAAAAACAGAATTTAGAACTGAAGTACTGGGCCGGACCGGACTTGCGACCGGACTTGCAAGTCCGGTCGGACCAGAAAATTTCCCCGTCTGTAACCTACTGGAATCGACCGGACTTGCGACCGGACATGCAAGTCCGGTCGGCCAAAAAATTCCGCAGATGTAACCTACTGGAATCGACCGGACTTGCGACCGGACTTGCAAGTCCGGTCGGGCCAAAATTTTTACCGTTGTAACCTACTGATCGGACCGGACTTGCAAGGTCGGTCGCAAGTCCGGTCGAGCCAAAAAAAAAAAAAAAAAAAAAAAAAAATTTATTATATGATTATAGTAATCATACATACATATATATATATGCCTATAAACATATGTGCATATATATGTAGTAGCACACCATTAAAGAAGTAATAATGGTAAGAAAGTAAGTAAATGAGTAAGGAAACAAGTTAAGGAAATTGTAAGTATAAGAACACTAAGTACACCGGGATAACGGGGTAAGTACGGGAGTAGTAATTATTCGTGTATCGTAAGAGTATAGTATTAATAATAATGTTGAAACATTATCAGTGGAACAAGTGTGAACCAAGGAACAAGGGAACACATGGTAGAGCTAACTCCGGTGAAAGGTATGATTTTCTCATGCCCCACGTGCTAACCGAGTTACATTGATTTGTGTGCTGTATGCCGGCTAATCAAGACTAAAGCATGAAAACGGTTTATTGCCTTTCTTTGCATGTCTTGCTGTATGTTGCATGAGCTAACCTTTCTTGAATTGATTGTGTGGCTTACTTGGTGCGTAGATCGACTCATAGATGAGTCTTGTATGTAATGACTCGTAGTAAGAGTCTTATTGTGAGACAATGGAACAATAACAACGCACTAAACTATCGGATCACAACGATAACGCAACCCAATAAACTCACTAGAATGTGAGAGAGTGTACGGGAGTAACAACCTCCCGATAACGATAGAAGAATCGAAATGAATAATCCACATACAATAAGTAGTGGAAGTAAGTAAGTAACCTCTGGTAGAGGAACTAATCTTGGTACAAATGAACCATGAGAGTAGTGAAGAATGATGAGGGATCTCCAAACCCCTTAGTAATTGGTCGACCCATTATGAGAGGACCCGACTAATGTAAGTATGTCCCGTATATGAGAGCATCCGATATGTTGGGGAAACCCTTAAACCTGAGGATACTAGACAGTAGTAATTCCCTAAGCCAGTGGAGGTTATCGAGAGAGATACTTCTAGGCTAATCTGTAAGATTGTATTATACTCTGAGAGAAGAGTGTTGGGAATACGAGTAGTCCGGTAGTACGGACATTTGAGTATTTGAGGAGCTGATCGTACAGCCCTCGTATTGTAGGTCCGGTGGCGAGTCTTCGTATGACTCAGCCCAGAGACCAAAGTATGAGTAACGAGTATTGCGTATGTATGAGAAGTAAAGAGTATTGAGTAAGAAGTGAGTATGAGTATGTGATGAGTACGAGATTGAGTATGTATGAGTAAGCAGTAAGTATTGAGTACGTATAAGTAAGTAAGGGGTACTGAGTAGCGAGTATGCACAAGCATTAGTAACGAGTATGGAAGAGCATGTACGAGTAAGGATATGAGCATGGAGTGATGAGTATGTAAGAGTAAGTAACGAGCAACAAGTGAGGAGTAGTTAGGAGTAGTGTAATGAATATCGAACAACCCCGAAGTAGCAACGAGTAAGTAACTAGTACGAATGGTTGACCATCGATCTGTCTTCCTTGGTAAGTATTGGGATTGTATGTAAATGCATGTATTGTTGTAGTATGAGTATGTATGTATGCATGTAAATGAACTCCATGTATATTCGACCCAAAGTAGTCGATGTACGCGGTTAGCACGCGGTATATGCGAATTCATATTCAGCGTAAGCTGACCCCTTCGGGGGACCATTTTTAGTGTGCAGGTACCCGAAGCTGATCACGTTCGAGAGAGTAGGACGGGGACTGCTACGTAAGCATGGGTAGTTGTATAGTAGGGATTGGTATTGTATTGTAATGCGAATTTGGAAGTTTAAACTGTATCAGTAATTTAAGGGTTGTAGTATACGGTATAGTATCTAATGGAGTTGTGTATGTATTATGGATGAGTATGCAATGGGAAGTAATGTAATGTGTAGAGTACTCGGTATGTTCATGTCCATCAGACCGATAGTAAGTAGTATTGTAACCGCCTTGTTAGTCAGTGGGTGACTAACGGCATTGTACACCCGCCGTCGAGTAAGTAATATCCGCTGCGAAGGTAAGTATGGTACGGTAATGACGGTATTAGCGGTAGGGGGTTACACCCTCGCTGTAACTACGTCCGATTAGGAGGGGATATAACAGCCCCTCGCGTTTACAACGGTCCGATTGGACGGGGATATACAGCCCTCGCTGTTTACCGATGAAGATGTGCGCACATCACAACCCCGACTCAGCTCATGGAGGGAAAGCGAAACATATCCAGGGTCAAAAGAAGCATTTACCAAGATTGACATTTCCCATATTTCCACTAGATCATTAACTACACCAGAGCGATACCAAAACACCCAGTCCTACAGAGTGCAGAGGCATAAACCCCAGGCAGATATCTAATGAAACAACCAGATAGAAGGAACCAATAACCATACAGGTGTACATTCAAGGCTCAATTAGTCACATCAAGCTGAGTTAGTCACAAAACCAATTCCTTTCAAGATTCATTCAAGCTCATTAGCGTTTCTCAAAACCATTCCATAACATTCGTCATCAAAAATATTGAGTACGAGAAATGTACAAAACATCCCATAAAGCCAAAACCCACAAGCTGAGTACGAGAAATCGTACCTGGTAACGCTTGTAGCAGTTCTAGTCGACTTGTGCAAAAATCAACAATACTCTGAGGAATATTAAAGGTGTCTAACATCAATAATTGTAGCCTAAGTTAAACTTAAACAAATTCCCTCACCTTTCTTAGTTCCTAAGTCTCAAATGTCTTTGAAGCCCTCACTTAAATGTTATGTGATCGTTTGACTATATTAGAATGTTGTATAACTCAAGGTTGTAAGACCAGGGAATGTATTTTTATTGACACTTGTTAATTGTTCCACTCTTATCCACTTTACTCATACTTAACCATAATTCCCACATTCACAAGAGTTTTGAGACCCTTATATCATTATAAGTGCATTTTATATTATTCATCTAATCTTAGAATCTCAATAATAATTATTAAGTTCGATACATTTATTCTTACTTCAGGATAAACAACGCACTATGACTTACAATGGGTTTATCTAGATTAGAATACTTTACTATTACTTCACGATGTAACGATTATGTATTGTAATCAATATCTACTAGCTCATTTTGATTAAGTTTTCCCCTTAACTTAAGTAGCTACACCCTGTATATTGGAATCATAGTGTTATAGATGCATTTTATTATAACTAATTGAGCTACTAAACTAAATTTCACATCCTTAATTCAGAATGACATTTTATTAAACCGTCTAACAATCTGTCATAAGCATGTTTAAATTACTTCCAATCTTGAATAATTATATTATAATTAACTTAGACTTATCGACTCTTACATTTAGTAGAAAGATATTATTTGTTTATCATTAAACTATATAATAAAGTGTTTTAAGATAACCTTTTACGTATCCTTATTTAATTCCTAACTGTTTTATTTTTACACACCATTCCCGCTATAGAATAGTATAATCCTTTTATACTAATTTTAATAAAATTACGTCTTAAAATTCATTTTCATATGTTTACAAAACCTAGGTTTAAAGAATAACTTAATAATTAATCTCCTTTATTATGGTTTTAGGATGAAATTATATCTTAACATAAGGTAGAATTTATCAAGAATTAAAACTCTCATTCAAAGTGAAATTGTCAATTACTTAATAAGATAATATGTTCTGAAAAATCCCCATACCTTATACCCAAATGACACATTATATTTTTAGTGTCGTAAAGTAGATTAAATAATCTATTATGTAACTAGTTTTATCTATAAAGGTTCAAAGGTTTTAAGTATCAAATTCCTATTTAAACCTTCCTAGAAATTCTAACCACAGATACCTCACTTAATTGTAGACTCAACTCCTAAGTTGGTAATTAATGTTATAAATTATTTCATATGGCTTATCTTAATGCCAAGAACAATTAAGGATTATTATTTAGATAAATTTCCAAATCCTAGTTTAATGTGTTTTATATCAAATCCTTTTAATGATTTTAACTTAAAACAGTAACTTATATTTCAATACCTTAGATGTTAAGAAATGATTAAATCTAGACTTACTAATCCACCTCACATTCATATGTAAAAGTATTTTATTTACTTTATTATTGTTTATAATAAGAAATTAGATGTAAAAGATTACATTTATTTTCATTAATTATAGAACAAGATTATTTGTGTAACATTTATGTAATCTAATCACAATTTTCCCTAAGTTTTAAATTATTAATTACTTAACCCAATTATAGACTTACATTATGGTCGTTGACTAATACTATACATGTATTTTAATACGGTGTATATAAATCTTAGAAATTCAAAGATAACTCCTTAGTTTAATAATCATATTTAAACCGCCTCATATAATATTCTTTTATTAGCCATTATGTAGAGGTTTAGTTTATCTCATTAATCCTTCATATTATATTTTCGATAAGGCATTTTATTTCTTTTATTTATGTAGTTTTTTATGTGTATATATATTAGGATTTATTCAAGACATTCCTTGTGAGCTTTATTGCACTATTATTTATACTAACTTTACACATAGCTACATCCAATATATGGTTTATAAAAAAAGTATTTCCTTAGTTTTCGTTAAATATTAGCTTCCATGTTATATATAATAAATAAAATGTAGTTTAGTTGAATTCCTTGATTTAATATAAGTTTCTATTTATTTCTCTCATATAAAATATATATATAAATATATGTAACAATTTTTACTTCACTTAAAGTCAATACCCAAAGTATATAAACATACGTATTAAATGTTAATCAGTTATTATATTTTCCCCAACCTATAAAGTTCATAATCAACTATACTTTAATTTTTGATTATATTAAAAACCATATATTATAAGTTATTCTTATGAAAAACTCATAAACACAATTTTTAGACCCATTTACAATTGTCCAAAAAATCCCCAAATTATATATATAGTAACTATAACATTTTAGACATATTATAAAATTTTTATTTCATAAAAATATTATTTTAAATTATCCAAATAATTCCATAATACTCGTAACTTGCAAAAATCATAACTTATGTTTAAAAACTCAAAACCCATATTAATTTACATCAAAATAAACTAGAGTTTATAAGGAATCTATGGTTAAAATTTCAAGTCAAAATACATTCGGGAAGGCCATTAAATAAATCTAGCAAGTTAGGACTTTATTCTGGAAAACATATTCACTTAATACTTCTTAAATCCCCACGATCTAATCTCAGCCGTCCATGTTTATTAACCGCGATCGGACGGCCCAGAACTCTCGAGTTCATCAGCGAACCCCAAACAGATGTCGAGTACTAAATCTCTGTTTTCTCTCAACTCACAGAACCAAATTCGATGATTTTTGTCTCGTTGGATTCGAAATTCCAAGGCGCTTCTAATGGTACCAACTATACGAGCTATGATTCAGTATAGTGTGAATACGATTCTGGGTATCGAAGTTAGGGTTTATGATTAGTTTCGGTTTCGATTTGCTAAAATTCCCTCAATTCATTGCTTAATTGGTTAAATTGATAGAGGGTTATGAACGGGAATGCAAAAACGAAGAGCATAGATGGTGGTGGAATTTGGTCTGAAAATCACCGGAGATGCGCCGGTTATGAAATCGAAATCGATTTCTGGAAAGGTCAATATTTTATGTGCAGTTCGAGTAGCCTACTTCACGGGTCAACTCGTGCTAACTGAGATTGATTCAATCCATGAAACCTACGTCATTTTAAAGTAGACATGTAACTCTAGATGTTAGTGGATGAATCATTGAATTTGATAAACTAGGGAGAAAGTTACAGATCTCACAAGATCTGTGTTTACCTAGTTGGTTTCGGAGTAAACTGGGCAGAAATACCACCGTGATCGAGTAGGCAACTTTAGACAGCTTTATCTCGCGACCCAATGCGAATCAGCCTTGACCATTAACATGAAAGTTACAGAAGGATTAAAGATCTTCAAAACAAGCTAAAGAACAGGAAATTTGGATGAGAAATGAAGAAGTTATGGCGTGACGAAGTTTACCCGATTTCAGAAACAACTGGAATTCTGGGTTACGAATTCGCAAGGAGGCAACTTTAGATCGATTTTCCCGTCGATGTAGAAGGAGTTAGATGATGTGTGAGTAATGGTTGGAAAGAGGAAAGATAGGAGAATCGAATGAAACAAACGGCATACCAAATGGTGGAGTAGGGAAAAAGATATAGGTGTCTAAAGATCGCCTGTTGACATGCCAAAACCGCTGGAAACTCAACTGATTGAGTGACTCGGTGCTGACTGGGCGCGACACGTGTCTTGGACACGTCAGCATCCTTCAAAATTTTGGCTCTAAACTTCAATTTATCATAACTTTGGCTAGGATGATCCGTTTTTAACGTCTTTTTATCGATCTTCATGGTTTTTCATAACCTATTTATTGGTATAGGTTTCATGGCCTGGTTTGACCATTCTCAAAAAGTCAACTCTAGCAAGGCTTAATAAGCTTTAAGGTTTCTAGAATTTTATATTGACTTTTATGTTTCAAAACAATGTTCCAACACTTCCTAAAATCTTTATAACATATTTGGAGTGTTTAGAAATTTTCCCAAGATTTATTGACTTATAAATCTTATTATTAAATTCATAATACTATATAATAATGTATAATAATTAGGGTTAAATAGGAGAAAACCCCTAAATAAATTTCACAATTCCATATAATAATTTAATATTCATAATTCCATACCATAATTTAATATTAATAGTATTATTTATGGTTTAATAAAAGAAATCCCCTTAATTAATTTAAATTAATTTAGGGGTATTTCAGTATATCCCCCTTAACAGAAACTTCGCCTCGAAGTTTAAAAAATCAACTAATAAGCACTCACACCACTTCGGGTGTGCTAAGACAATAATAATTCCAACAAAATTCCATACCAATCCAATCCTTTATTTCCATCCATTCCCATTCCACATTCCACTCGAGATTACTCAAACTCAAACTGAACCAAGATATACTGTAACACCCCAACCACCACCGTACACTTAACAACACATTGCAGCGGAAACTCAACTCATTACATTACTTATTCCAATGGTGTTACACGCCGTTAACCACCCACGTGGCTAACAAGGCTAATACATGTACTTTGTATCGGTCTGATGGACTAGACTCCCGAGCAACTACACGTTACATTTGCTTCCCTTAACAACAACCCATATACTTATTACATTCCAACCGTACCGAGTATTTACAAACTAATGCCGATAACAATTTCGGTCTTACTACGCCTACAATGCTTACGCCATTTAAATGGCTACCCATGTATAAACATCTACCCCGTCCTACTCTCGAACGGCTTCCAGCTCCTTGTACCTGAAATAGAAAGGAGAGAAAGGGTGGCCCCCAAGGGGCTCAGCACCTTTGCTGGTATGGTAATCCCGCAGCCCACATGCTACCGGGCCACGCACAACTAATTGTCGTCTTAGCATGCAGTTGATTATATTTAAATCATGCATACAAGCCATAAACATACAACACATAATATTTCGCCTCAATGGGCTCAACCAATAACCAACACATCCACACTTAACCAACCATCCAATGATTCCTTAAACCCTAGAGTGGCTCTCCTCTAAAACGGAGCTACTTCCTTAACGAACGACATGTACCCATTAATCGGGTTATCCTTAAACGCCTCTTGTCACAACTGGGATTCATTTCCATGATCCACACACTCCATATCCTACAACATATCTCATTCCTCATATAACAAAACATAACAAACCTTTCTTGTTTCGACGTACACGTGATAACATCACCATCATTCTAAACATCCAATATGTATATATATACCATAGCATAGCAAGGGAATTTGCATAGCACCATAACATTACATAACACCATAAAATCGGTTCTCACAAGGAACCTTCCACCATAGTTAGTATTCATAGTGAGCCTAGAGATTATTACCAATCCCATGTTAAGCTCATTACCAACCTCGTTACCGTCCGGTTATATAGAACGGTTAACTTATACCCAAGGTGTGTCGGATATAGTAATCCCAAGCACACCGAAATAACATTCGTATGCCCCTGTGGCCCGACGTGAGTCAGTAACTAGCTTTGGATAAGCTAAGGGAAGGTAGAAACCAAATTGGAATACCACCTATACATACACCAAGAGAGCCGAACTGGATATGATATCGACTCCCGTCCATCACACATGTGGCCGGAACAACCGGACTCCTCACCCCCCATTAGTACATATACACTTAATAATAAGTAGTTAGAGATCCATTATGGAGCCTACCACATCCACACACCATACGGTATCATAACCGAGTTAAGCACGCAAGGGAGGTTCACACACTTGCATACAACAACAATGTCCAACTAACTCACACATAGCCGTGGTTAGCACGTTCCCAAGGTTTGGGCCGTCAAATCCGAATACCGATCACTCATGTGTTCCTAGTTTTGGTTAGCTAAGGTTTAACACATACTTGAGGTTAAATGGTATCGGAGGCCAAATTCGCCACACAAATGAATTACTATAAACTCATTACATGTTTTTAATCTTACAAGGTGGCAAACACTCAGAAAACATATTGGCATACAAGCCGGTGTAATCCGGTAGGACACAGGTTGCAAGAAAACCATACCTGTCACCGGAGTCCACTTTACCACGTCCACTTATGTTCCTCGAGCGATTCTCGAACAACTGTTAACATCACATGTGTTTTTATTAACATCGGGGTTTGCTTGATTATTTAATGTCTAATGCTTAACTTTCCCCGTTAACTTAGTTACATAACTTTACATTTTAACTTGTTCTACTTTTACATTTTGATACAACTTTTCACCCACTTAATTGCCATTTAAACTCACCTAACATGTCCTTAACAACCTTATAACATCATTACCTATCAATCCCCATCATTACATATCATTTCATAACCTTAAACCATATTTTTGGTCCGACCGGACTTGCCGACCGGACTTACCCAAGTCCGGTCGATTCCAGAACACATTTCCGTCAAAATTTTTCTACTCCGACCGGACTTGTAAGTCCGGTCCTATGTCCGGTCCATTCTAGAAACTAATTCCCACAGGGTAAACTGGGCCCGACCGAACTTGCAAGTCCGGTCGCAAGTCCGGTCTGCCCCAGATCTTTGTTTTCCTCTTTACATTCAACACCAAACTTCACCCCATATATCCTAGTATACCCTAACCTCATTTGGGCACTTCAACACACCTTAAGATATCCTTAAACACTCACAAACTCTTTTTCTAATTCCTTAAACCTTTACTTATATCTTCACAAAATTTCTAACACTTACAATGTTTTCTCCTAGTTTTACAAGTGGTGTTTCATCCTTAATAACCTTTATACCAAAGTGTTTCCTCACCATCATAACATCTCCCAAGCATCTTCTCTTACTAACCAAATCTTCTCTTTCACAACTCCTTAAATTCCTTTCTCAAAACCTTACCTAAACATCATTCTCTCCTTATTCATCAACATGACCTAAACCTTAAACAAACTTCTCCAAGACTTTAATATCTCCTAAAAACACTCATTGAATTTCTAGAACTTCCAAGACAATGCCTAAATCCTTATAGCACCTTAGAACACCTTAATGCATGTGTTCTTCCTTAGTGAAGCATGTGTCCATTCCTAACAATTCCTAGTTCACCCAAGTTCATTTAAACACCTAGAACTCCTTATTCATTTTACAAATTTCGCCATGGGTTCTCTTAGCACATCATCATTCCAAAACTCATAGTTTTCACCACTAAACATTCAAGAACACCTAGATCCATCAAAACATTATCACTCAAAACTTCACCAAATTTACACTACATCACAATATAGTGCATAATTAAACTTGCTTGGCACTTAGGCCCTTAAATAACATGGCTCTTAGGCCCTTAAATTGCATAATTCTTAACCACTGAATTTCCCACATAAATAATGCCTTTGACCTGCAAACACATACACCAATACATATGTTCTTTTACTAGTCTCCTTGAGAACACTTTACTAGGTCATTCACCATTTGCTCTTTAGGTAGTTTTAACAAGCATTATAAGCTTATTTCTCCTAAGGCATTAAACCACATTAAGATAGCATATTTACCTCTTTTCCACCCAAACTTCTTTCTTGTTTCCTCATAAAACCGATAAGGCATTTCATTTTGTCAACTACTAAACAATATACCAACATTAAAATGAGTATATAAGCTTTATGCTTCATCTCATTGTAAACCCTAGGTTTACATTATTTCAAAAACATTAATGTAGTTGTTTTACCTTGGTCTTTGAGGGGAGTTTGAATATCTATGAAGAGAGGACTCCACCTAGTCCATAAGAGATTGGAATGAAGCTAGAACAAAGTCACACAAAGAGCTCCATCAATGAGTATTTTCGGTCACACACAAAACATGGAGGAAACTTGATTTTTCTTTGAGATTCCTTACCTAGAAGCAAAGGAGATCAATAATATGTGGAAAGACAAGCTCAAGCTCCTTCAATGGTGGAACTCCATGGCACCGAAATGGGGCTCTTGAAGTTTGAGAAGGTAGAAATGAATGAAGCTTGATGAGAGGAAGAGAATGGTGTGTTTGTTTTTTTTTGGTTAAGTGAGCCAAGAAATATTGGCAATGGAAGATGGCCTTTGGTGCTGTTGCTGTAGCATTACCGTGAGAACAGAAGGAAGAGAGGTAGAAGAAGGCTTAGAAACCGTGTGAAATGAAGGAGGAAGGGAGAAATGAGATTGGTTTTGCTTTTAAGGATATTTATAACTTAAAGCAAATAGTAACCTATGAGTCACCTTTATTTACTTAACAAGTTAACATGTTTGGTGACTCATTACTACCAAAAACCGGCCCCCTTATTAATAGAAGGGTATAATAGTCTTTGTTGACCAATTTAATTACTTATAACATTATATGTTACAAACTAGCTTATAAAAATCACTATTCACCTAAACAAGGCACTTAGAAGTGAAATTTTTGATTTCCCATTGATATAGCCACCCAAATGTGATACTATATAGTACACATGTTAATTAAAGAGTAATGATGGACATTTAGCCATTCAAAACTCATTTACAAGACAATTTTTCAAAAACGTGCTTTAAGACTCCTTAAAGCACATTTTGCGTTTTAACTTGTTTTCAAGCTTGGTTTTCTTTGGTAATTGATTTAATATGTTCATTAACATATAAATAAGGCATAGGTATGACCATTAGGCCTTATACACATTTATCCCAAGCTTAGAGCACATTTTAGCCCATATTGACCTTAAGGTATTTATTTGTGTTTTGTTTGGTTTCATTGTCTACCAAAGTTTCCTAAGGACTTAATTAGCCTTATAAAGTCATAATTAAACATTATCAAGTCTTGGTAGGCTCTTTGGGTCCTAACCAAGTTCACTCCAAGCTTAGAGCATGTTTTTGCTCAAACCGTGTCTTAGTGTTTTATTGTGTTTTACCATGGTTTAAATGTTTCATTTATGTTTCTAAGGCACCTTTTTAGCCTTTAAATACCATAGTTTAACATTTACACAACATACCAAGGTTTGGGGTATTTCATATACCGAGATATTTCATGATAAAAATAAAAAGTCACATGCGGTGTCATAATGTAAAACCAAGTACACGCATACACCTCTTACTCTGCTAATCACGCAACAGGGCATAATCTGGATGAGGTAGCGAAGAAAGATTATGCTCTACCCCCCCTTAAAAGAGAACTTCGTCCCGAAGTTTAAGATTTATCTACCAACTACTCACACCCGCTTCCGGTGTGTGGGTAAACTAAATATCAAGTTGTACTACAAGCTTTAAAATGTATACCAAACAATCAACCACTCAAGGTATTCATCCAATAACAATTCCCAAACATTTGTTTTCGTTATCAAACACTACATTCAAAGAATTCAGCACCTTATTATCAAGCTTTGTTGTAAATTTTATGGCACTGTTGAATTTATCTATGATCGATATTTATTTGTACCCCTGATTGTTATGTATTTGTATTTTCTTGATTATTATAAAATTTTATTTTATGATCCCTACCTATTCATTTTATGACCAGTACGAATGATATGTCCATTATATGTTCATTTTATATTGTATGTTTATTTTATGAAGATGTCGTACCCCCCCTTAAAATAGGGTACGACCCATATCCGTCTCGTAATAAAGAAGTGGAATTTAAACTCACTTTTAAGGAGCACTATATTTTACATCTCCTATGGAGATTCCTCCTTCAAGGATGCAGTTCATTTTTGATGCACAATATCACTCGTTGTTATTCTAGCTTGATTATAATTAAATCTTTTAGTGTTCCCAACATGCTTTCCTAACTCATTTCGCCTCACTTACGGTCATTGACAAGAACAAAGTTTAGAATTCATCATTCATATAGTAGGTTAAATTTTGAGAACGGAACATAGGTTATACTTAGATATTACTATAATAACATTTTAGTTCACTTTCCTTAAGTATATTGGTTGGTAGTAGGTATCAAAATCTTAATCATGTGATTTGGAAACTATTAATTCATAAAAGAAAAATTCCATTATAATGTAATGTAATTATTTAAATGCCATCCTTACTACAACATTTCTCTAGAAGCATTTTATAACCTAAAGTTTCTTAATTGTCATGGCTTAAAAATTCATGAACTTATTTAAAATAGTATCATACTATATAAAAACTTCTTTTTTTTTTGCAATTAAATCTTTCATGAAACCTTGTACCAAATTTATAACCTAAAATATGTAAATGTGCCATTTATGTTATTTTCACATATCAATATATTAACAAGCTATAAATCAGGTGTAACATGTTTTGAGTAGTTTAAATAATATTTTAGATCATATAATAAGTCTAGATAGTCTTTCAAAATTATATTCAAAGCTTTATTAGCCAACCATACATTAAAATTTGTATTATATTCCTTTATAAAAAATACACCTTCTGTGACTTCTAAAATTTTGCATATGTATAATGTTAAACTTCCAAATAAACATGAGAATTTCCAATAATTAAGTAACTCTCATCATTTTTTTTTACTAGATGTTCATTACTCCAAGTATTTAAGAATCAGTGATATTTAGTTTAGTATTACTCTTCCCTTCACTCAATCTTTAAGTCACTTCCTTTAATATATTATTTTTTTTATATTTAATAAGGGGTAAATGTTGTACCTTGGAGTACCCAAATTTAAATCCCCTTCTGAAATACCCCAAATTTAGATGTGGTGTTTAAATGATAAACTAAGATATAAGGAGGCTAAATAATGCCTTAGAAACATTAAGAAACATTTCTAATCAAAGAAAATATAAGGAAACACCGAAAGAGCAGTTTTAACAAAAACGTGCTCTAAGCTTGGAGAGACTTGGGAGAGTACCCAAATATTGTTCTAAGACCTTAGTAATATCCTAATGGTCATTTTAAGTCAATTACCAAAGAAAACCAAGCTCGAAAACAAGTTAAAACACAAAATGTGCTTTAAGGAGTCTTAAAGCACGTTTTTGAAAAATTGTCTTGTAAATGATTTTTGAATGGCTAAATGTCCATCATTACTCTTTAATTAATATGTGTACTATATAGTATCACATTTGGAGGCCTATATCAATGGGAAATCAAAAATTTCACAACAATGTGCCTTGTTTTTGATGAATAGTGAATTAATTAAGCTAGTTTATAACATAAGTCTATATAAGTGAGACATTTGGTCAACAAAGACTAAACTACCCTCATTCATTAAAGGGGGCCGGTTTTTTAAGTGTGACTCACCACACTTATCTAGCTAAGTAAAGAGAAAGCAAAATAAGTAAGTTATAAAGCATAAAGTACTATTCACCTTTTAAGATAAATATCACATTTACTTACCTCTCTCCTCACTTCTTCATTCTTCCTTGTTTCACACGGTTTCTTGCTCTCTTTCTCTTCTCCATTCACGTAGAGCTCACCTCCATGAAAGCTCCATCTTCCCTTGGCTACATCTTGCTCATTTTAGCTCCAAATCCAAAACAAAATACATACTCTTCTTAGTTAGCTCAAGCTCCTCCTTTCTATCTTTTCAAAACTTCAAGAGCTTCATTTTGGTGCCAAGTCAAACCACCATTAGAGGAGGAAATTCAAGTTTGGAGACTCCATTGGCATCTCCATTCTCTTAAGGTAAAGAAAGTGTAAGAAAATCTAGGTTTCCACCATTTTCTTCACATGTCCGAAAATATATACTCATGGAACTCCATGTTTATGCCTTGTTCTAGCTTGTTTCTACTCTTCAAAGGAGAGAGGAGGTCCTTCTTGCTTCATATCCAAGTTTGTCTTGAGAAACCAAGGTAAAACAATCACATTAATACCTTAAAACATATTTTTAAACCTAGGGTTTGTTCCTTAGGGTTAATGTGTTATCTAGTACTCATTGGAGTCATTGGATATTGGTTAGAACATTGGCAAGGAGAATCACATTGGTGACCGAGATTGAACAAAGAAAACCTAAGGAGAAAAGCTTTTAAGCTTGTGAGAAAACAAGGTAAATTACTTACCTTAAGGGTTTTGTTGTTTAAGGGAATGAGATGTGGGTATATGATGAGTTTAGTGTAGAGTTTATATTGGGAAGGTGCTATAAAACCTAGGAGAAACAATGACTATTCTTGTGAACTTGTGACTAAGGAGCAAATGAGAAAAGAAATAGTTTAAGGATGTAAAGGTGAAGTACAAGAAGCATTTTATTTCAATGGGAGCCTTGTTGAGTGTATTCGCAGGTTGAAGGCATATATATATATGGAAATTCAGTGGTTAAGATTATTGTATTTAAGGGCCTATGTGCCAAGCATTTTAAGTTTAAGCATTATATGATGATGTGGTGTGGTTTTGGTGTAAATTGGGTGTTAAGTTGTTGTGGTGAGAATTTGGGTGATGTTGGTTGTTTGTTGGAGAAAAACCTTGTGTTAGGAAGTACTATATACTAGAGAACCCATGGCAAAATTTAAAGGAGAGTTTAAGTGTTTAAGATATCCTAAGGGAATTTAATGACTAAGGAAGCACTAGGAATGTTCTATGGGTTGTCTTGATGAAAAAGGGTGGAGTTAAGGTGTTTTAATGACTTATAATGACTTAGGTATCACCATGGAGGATTTATGAATCAAGAGAATGTATTTGAGTATTTAGAACTTAGGTAAAAGTTGGTAAACAACTAGGAAGGAAGTTTAGGTTGTGAAGGAACATTAAGTAAATGCTTAAGAGAGTTTTAGATAGTGAAAGATGCTTGGGAGATGATGTTATAGTGGTGAGGAAAACATTTGGCATAGTGGTTACATTAGGTATGAACCACCACCTAGGAACCTAGAGGAAGGCATTACAAGTGTTAGCATTATTACAAGGAAAATGTATAATGATTAAGGTGAATCTTGGTGAATGATTTAAGGTGTTTAAGGAGATAGAAAATGAGTCTTATGGATGTTGTATGAGGGTATAAGTGTACCAAATGATGTTAGGAGACATTATGAGGGCTTAGGTGAAGTTTGGTGAAAATTGGTTAAGTGTTTGAAGGCTTAGAAAATGAGTGTTTTGCCTTGTCCGAACATCCGTCCGGACATGGACGTTCGGACAGGCCCTGTTGCGTGAAAATTTTCAGAGTCTCGACTTGTGTCCGACCTTTGGAAGTCCGGACACAAGTTCGGACGTGTTTGCTTCTACTTTGAATTTTCCTCGACCCATGTCCGAACTTCCGAAGTCCGGACACAAGTTCGGACAGGCGTCTGTTTTCAGTTTTGAGTCTCGACTTGTGTCCGAACTTGGGAAGTCCGGACACAAGTTCGGACAGGCCACTGTATGGACCAAAAACCTTGTTTAAGGTTAGGAAATGATGGGGATAATTAAGTATGGATGTTATGAGATTGTTAAGGACTTGTTTGGTGGGTGTGATGGTCATTAAGTGGGAGAGTAAGTGTAATAAATAATGAGGAGATGATGTACTTAAGAGTCAAGTTAAAAACCATAAGGCTTAGTGAAAAACAATGGGTAAAAGTTGATATCTAGGAAAGTTAAGTAATTTTATTGAGTTGGATTGATAATAACCTAAAACTGAATCAATGTTCTAGGCTTTGTGAATTGGGACTTGGAAGGAGATAAACCAAACGATCGTCAACGGTGAACGGTACAGTCCTTCTTGTGACCTGCTTGCAAACGAGGTGTCCCTCGGCTTGTGTGCTATCTGTTTACTTGCTATGACTTAAATAAGATAAAGCATGCAACCGGTTATGTTTATTCTCGTTGTGTTCGTGTTATCTTTACACTAACCTACGAGACTTGAGATTGTTACTAACCAAGTTTAGTACTTACTGAGTTAAGAATAAGAGTTAAGTTTGATGGTTGTTGGTTAATGCCCGTTAAGGCTTAACCAGCACATGGTGTTTAAGATGTCTACTAACTGGAACTTGAGTGAGGAAACCCGGGACCGATCTCCGGTCATGCATGCTAAGGAAAAAGGGGGACGGTATCTGAATCAGATCCGCCCTCCGCTTAAGGACTTGTCTTCGGACTTGTAGCCTAGGGCCGGTTGCCGGCTCAGCTATGCTGGACTCCCGTCCAGAGTAGGTGGCATTAAGATGGTGCGGTGGGATCACCTAAATCCCAGGTTCGAATTAAGCTACAACCAATCCCTTCCAGGAAAGGTTTGTATACTGAGGTTAAGATTAAGATTGAGATTAAGATTAAGGTAAGGTAAGGAACTGAGATTAAGGAAATGAGGACTAAGGAGGGGGTTACTAACCCACTTGTTAAGGGAACGCTTGAGTCGTTCATTGGTTGTGAACTATATATGTTCATCTGTGGTTATTGTTATTGCACTTCATATTATGCTTGTGTATGTAATCAATTTCCATGCTATCGACAATTAGTCGTCGTAGCCCCGTTAGCTTGGGGGCCATGAGAGGGTGTACCAGCATTTGTGCTGACCCCCTCGGGGGCTATTTTTACACTTGCAGGTAAGAGACCCATGAGGACGCACTACGAGAGTAGGAGCGGTTAGTCTTAGGGTGGGACATTTATTTTGAGTTCGGGTTGCGCCTGTGCACCCGACTGTTTATATTTAAACTGATGCAAGTTGAGATTATGTTTAAGATACTAGTACTCGGTTGGTTGTGGTATTACAAATGTTGATGTGTAAGTTGGGTAAGTGTTTTTGGATAAGTATTGTAAGTATTTAAGCCGGTATATTCTAACGATCAGACCGTGGCAAGGTCCAGGTGTTGTATATTTCCGCTGCGACGTATTCGATTAAGTGTTCAGTTTACGATAACCACGATCGGCTTTGGATGGGGTGTTACACCTTCCTCCATGTATAGGTATTTTTCACCAAATATTTAACTCAATAAACCCTTTACATGTATGAATTTTAATACTGAATCTTAAGATACAAATTTTGAATTGTTCATTGTGGCTAGTAATGAAATATGCCTAGCTCAAGATTTCATGATGGTAACGTCTTACCACCAATCCTCCTCAAGTTCAACACAATCCATCACTTGTGTAGAAGATTATTTACGGTTAGATGACAAGGCTTGTCTAGCCCCTAGACTTCCAGAAGTGAGTGTGCACCCCCACTACTTTCAGCCTAGGAGTTCGTCGCACCAGGCACTTCCCGTAGGGTGTTAGGTTTATGTATTTTCTTTATGAAGTTAACATAGAGTTTTAGTGCGGATTACAGGTTTGGATGTTGATCTTTTCTGATGAGTTACTAGTTCTTGTTAGTTTAATAATTTTCCAGACTTAAGATTTATCTTAAACATTATCTTTAGGTAATAATTTGTACCAAGTAGTTCTTGAGATTTATTTCAAGCTTTAAAGGAGTTGAAGTATATATCACTTAGTTATTCAAAGCTCCACTTGTATACTATTTCCAACCAAAAGTATTCTTTAAAATTCTGGGAGCATGTGTACAAGCTTTTAAAGCATTGCTATCTTAGCCATGTATTTTTCCATACGTATGCTTTTGAAAGTAGTTCAATGTATGATTTATTCCAACCAAGATCTTATCATACCCAATTGATAATGTTCCAGACTTATTATTACTATATTTTTTTTTCTATAGTTTAATGATCAAACGGTATGACAACACACTATTCCTAACAGACATTCATACAAAAAGTGTATAAAGAAATCATTCACTAATCCAAGAAGGGCTAGGAGTCGTGCCTTACTGGAATCCTCACTTCCCAATTCTACCCCAATTCCCCAGTTTTAAGGGCACCTATATTCTAACTATTTCACTCGGCTTGTTTTCTCGGGCTCAGAGCGTAACTACGCTCTGATACCACTTTCTGTAACGCCCCTACTTATCATAAATGCAGCGGAAATAAAATACTAAGGCGATTACAGATCATCGGGTTCCAAACACCCGGCACCAAACCTCACCAATTACAACCTATGATATTACAAATGCTACGGTCTGAACTCGAGAAAACATGGTATAAAAGTAATGATAAAAAAATACTGTAGCTCTCCAAAATCCTAATTCCCATCCCATACACTCATACTCTTCGTGGCCACCTGTATAACAATTCGTACCTGCAAGATGAAACCAAGCAGCCCACCCCAGGAGGGGTGAGTCAGTTCCCTGGAATGGAACTGGTACAACTCTCCAAAACAACAGTATTAAAAGAAAACATAACTCTTAAAATAACAATAACATGAAGTCAAATGCTCAAAACAAATCAGAAGAACAAGGCACACCAAAACACCAAGTCAAAGATAACAAGTCAAGGATAGAGATAAATAACGTGAAGGTAGAGTGAGCCAACATAAAAGAAACCACACCAGAAGTTAGTGAACATCCATTGCTTAAGCTAGATTCAGTTCCAATTAGAATAAGAAAGACCCAAGTAGTCACAAGGACTAGGAATGAAGAAGATATCCAAGAACCCATAACTCAAGAGTGGAATAAAACCAATTGGAAGAGATGGCCCTGCTGCCAACTGCGTCCCTTTTGGGACAGGGGATATACAGCCCCTCGCTGTTAACTACGTCCGATAGGACAGGGGATATACAGCCCCTCGCTGTTTACAACGTCCGATTGGACAGGGGATATACAGCCCCTCGCTGTTTACCGAAGATGTGCGCACATCACAACCCAGACTCAGCTCATGGAGGAAACAATATCCAGGGTCAAAAGAAGCATTTACCAAGATTGACATTTCCCATATTTCCACTAGATCATTAACTACACCAGAGCGATACCATTAAACTAGCAGAGCGATACAGACAGAAACACAAAACACAGCAGTACTAAAAGACAGGCGTAAACCAGAGGTAGCAAACAACGATACAACCCAAGTATAATAACTCAATAGAAGAAAACCAATAGAAAGCCCATCATACAAGGTTACAGTATCAATGCTATCCAATAACCACCAGGTCACATCTCAATTAGTCACATCAAGTCTGAGTTAGTCACACAACCAATTTCCTTTCAAGATTCATTCAAGCTCATTTAGCGTTTCTCAAAACATTCCATAACATTCGTCATCAAAATATCTGAGTACGAGAATCGTACAAACATCCCATAAGGCCAAAACCCAACAAGCTGAGTACGAGAAATCGTACCTGGTAATCGCTGTAGCAGTTCTAGTCGACTTGTGCAAATAATCAAATACTCTGAGGAATATTAAAGGTAGTCTAACATCAATAACTTGTAGCCTAAGTTAAACTTAAACAAATTCCTCACTCTTATTTCCTAAGTCTCAAATGTCTTTTAAGCCCTCACTTAAATGTTATGTGTAATCGTTGACTTATCTTAGAATGTTGTATAACTCAAGGTTGTAAGACCAGGGAATGTATTTTTTATTGACACTTGTTAATTGTTCCACTCTTATCCACTTTACTCATACTTAACCATAATTCCCACATTCAAGAGTTTGAGACCCTTATATCATAAGTGCATTTTATATTATTCATCTAATCTTAGAATCTCAATAATAATTATTAAGTTCGATACATTTATTCTTACTTCAGGATAAACAACGCACTATGACTTACAATGGGTTTATCTTAGAATACTTTACTATTACTTCACGATGTAACGATTATTATTTAATCAATATCTACTAGCTCATTTTGATTAAGTTTTCCCCTTAACTTAAGTAAGATCTACACCCTGTATATTGGAATCATAGTGTTATAGATGCATTTTATTATAACTTAATTGAGCTACTAAACTCAATTATCACATCCTTAATTCAGAATGACATTTTATTACAACCGTCTAACAATCTTGTCATAAGATGTTAAATTACTTCCAATCTTGAAATAACTATATTATATTAACTTAGACTTATCGAACTCTTACATTTAGTAGAAAGTATATTATTTGTTTTATCATTAACTATATAATAAAGTGTTTTAAGATAACCTTTTACGTATCCTTATTTAATTCCCTAACTGTTTTATTTTTACACACATTCCCGCTATAGACTATGTATAATCCTTTTATACTAAATTTTAATAAAATTACGTCTTAAAATTCATTTTTCATATTTTTTACAAAACCTAAGGTTTAAAGGAATAACTTAATAAATTAATCTCCTTTATTATGTTTTAGGATGAACATTATATCTTAACATAAGGTAGAATTATCTAAGAATTAAACTCTCATTCACAAGTGAAATTGTCAATTACTTAATAAGATAATATGTTCTGAAAAATCCCCATACCTTATACCCAAATGACACATTAATATTTTTAGTGTCGTAAAGTAGATTAATCTAATCTCTTATGTAACTTAGTTTTATCTAATAAAAGGTTCAAAGCTTTTAAGTATCAATTCATATTATAAACCTCCTATAAATTCTAACCACTAGATACCTCACTTAATTGTAGACTCACATCCTAAGTATTGGTAATTAATGTTATAAATGTATTTCATATGGCTTATCTAATGCCAAGAAACTTAAGGATTATTATTTAGATAAATTTCCAAATCATAGTTTAATGTAGTTTTATATCATAATCCTTTAATGATTTTAACTTAAAACATTAACTTATATTTCAATACCTTAGATGTTAAGAAATGATTAAATCTAGACTTACTAATCCACCTCACATTCATATGTAAAGTATTTTATTTACTTTATTATTGTTTATATATTAAGAACATTTAGATGTAAAAGTATTACATTTATTTTATCATTAATTATAGAACAAGATCTATTTGTGTACATTTTATGTAATCTAATCACAATTTTCCCTAAGTTTTAACTTATTAATTACTTAACCCAATTATAGACTTACATTATGGTCGTTGACTAATACTATACATGTATTTTAATACGGTTTATATACATCTTAGAATTCAAAGATAACTCCTTAAGTTTAATAATCCATAATTTAATACCGCCTCATATAATATTCTTTTATTAGTATTATGTAGAGGTTTAGTTATCTCATTAATTCCTTCATATTATATTTTCTATAAGGCATTTTATTTCTTTTATTTATGTAGTTTTTTATGTGTATATATATTAGGATTTATTCAAGACATTCCTTGTGTAGCTTTATTGCACTTAATTATTTATACTAACTTTTACACATAGCTACATCCAATATATGGTTTATAAAAAAAGTATTTCCCTTAGTTTTCGTTAAACATATTAGCTTCCATGTTATATATAATAAATAAAATGTAGTTTAGTTAAATTCCTTGATTTAATATAAGTTTCTATTTATTTCTCTCATATAAATATATATATATAAATATATGTAACAATTTTTACTTCACTTAAAGTCAATACCCAAAGTATTTATAAACATACTGTATTAAATGTTAATCAGTCTTATTATATTTTCCCCAACCTATAAAGTTCATTAATCAACTATACTTTATTTTTGTTATATTAAAACCCATATATTATAAGTTATTCTTATGAAAAACTCATAAACACAATTTTTAGACCCATTTACAATTGTCCAAAAATCCCCAAATTAAATATATAGTAACTATAAATTTTAGACATATTATAAAATTTTTATTTCATAAAAATATTATTTTAAATTATCCAAATAATTCCATAATACTCGTAACTTGCAAAAATCATAACTTATGTTTAAAAACTCAAAACATATTAATTTACATCAAAATAAACTAAAGTTTATAAGGAATTTGTGGTTAAAATTTCAAGTCAAATACATTCGGGAAGGCCATTAAATAAATCTAGCAAGTTAGGACTTTTTCTGGAAAACATATTCACTTAATACTTCTTAAATCCCCACGATCTAATCTCGGCCGTCCATGTTTATTAACCGCGATCGGACGCCCAGAACTCTCGAGTTCATCAGCGAACCCCAAACAGATGTCGAGTACTAAATCTCTGTTTTCTCTAACTCACAGAACCAAATTCGATGATTTTTGTCTCGTTGGATTCGAAATTCCAAGGCGCTTCTAATGGTACCAACTATACGAGCTATGATTCAGTATAGTGTGAATACGATTCTGGGTATCGAAGTTAGGGTTTATGATTAGTTTCGGTTTCGATTTGCTAAAATTCCCTCAATTCATTGCTTAATTGGTTAAATTTGATAGAGGGTTATGAACGGGAGTGCAAAAACGAAGAGCATAGATGGTGGAATTTGGTCTGAAAATCACCGGAGATGCGCCGGTTATGAAATCGAAATCGATTTCTGGAAAGGTCAATATTTTATGTGCAGTTCGAGTAGCCTACTTCACGGGTCAACTCGTGCTAACTGAGATTGATTCAATCCATGAAACTACGTCATTTTAAAGTAGACATGTAACTCTAGATGTTAGTGGAAGAATCATTGAATTTGATAAACTAGGGAGAAAGTTACAGATCTCCACAGATCTGTGTTTACCTAGTTGGTTTCGGAGTAAACTGGGCAGAAATACCACCGTGATCGAGTAGGCAACTTTAGACAGCTTTATCTCGCGACCCAATGCGAATCAGCCTTGACCATTAACATGAAAGTTACAGAGGGATTAAAGATCTTCAAAACAAGCTAAAGAACAGGAAATTTGGATGAGAAATGAAGAAGTTATGGCGTGACGAAGTTTTACCCGATTTCAGAAACAACTGGAATTCTGGGTTACGAATTCGCAAGGAGGCAACTTTAGATCGATTTTCCCGTCGATGTAGAAGGAGTTAGATGATGTGTGAGTAATGGTTGGAAAGAGGAAAGATAGGAGAATCGAATGAAACAAACGGCAATACCAAATGGTGGAGTAGGGAAAAAATATAGGTGTCTAAAGATCGCCTGTTGACATGCCAAAACCGCTGGAAACTCAACTGATTGAGCGACTCGGTGCTGACTGGGCGCGACACGTGTCCTGGACACGTCAGCATCCTTCAAAATTTTGGCTCTAAACTTCAATTTATCATAACTTTGGCTAGGATGATCCGTTTTTTAACGTTCTTTTTATCGATCTTCATGGTTTTTCATAACCTATTTATTGGTATAGGTTTCATGCCTGGTTTGACCATTCTCAAAAAGTCAACTCTAGCAGGCTTAATAAGCTTTAAGTTTCTAGAATTTTATATTGACTTTTATGTTTCAAAACAATGTTCCAACACTTCCTAAAATCTTTATAATATATTTGGAGTGTTTAGAAATTTTCCCAAGATTTATTGACTTATAAATCTTATTATTAAATTCATAATACTATATAATAATGTATAATAATTAGGGTTAAATAGGAGAAAACCCCTAAATAAAATTTCACAATTCCATATAATAATTTAATATTCATAATTCCATACCATAATTTAATATTAATAGTATTATTTATGGTTTAATAAAGAAATCCCCTAAATTAATTTAAATTAATTTAGGGGTATTTCACCCAAACTGCTCCTACACCCTTGGAAGGTAAAATAAATTCTAAACCCTAAAACCTACATTAAGAGCTTAAATAAGAATTAGTGTTGGTTTAGTATTGAGGCATGTATATAAATGGTTGTAGTGCTAGAGGAATTGAGATTACAAAACCGGTAGAGAGGGAAGGAAGAAAGAAGCAAGAAGAAGAAAAGAAAGTCTAGAAGAAGGAAAAAAGGTAATTAAGCTCACCTTTGTATAGCTTTGTAAATGAGTATGTAACAGATTTTAGAAATGAAAAGGTGTATTGTAAAATGGTAATGCATTAGTAGTGTAATGTGTAAGAGAATGTAATGTTTTAAACCTTTGAAAACAATTAAAAACTGTCATGAACTATATTGGGATTGTAATGTGAAGTGCAGGAATTTTGTAGTGTTGGATGGGTAGTATTTGTGTGGATGAAGATGGTATATTGATATTGGTTATGAACAGGTGAGATGATGATAATGGGTGAATAAACAATGTGGTGAGAGTGTAAAAATGTAGGGGAGACTATGGCAAAATTTACCTAGGATTAGAACACTTAATGAATTGAAAACTAGGTGAATGATATAGGTGGTAACAGATTTTGATTAAGATAGGTAGAGGGTAAGTTGAGAGAGATAGATAATGTATTCTAAATGCATTAGAGTGTTGGAATTGTCAATAGAAGAGGGAATGTAGAAGAGGAGTGTAAGTGTTAAAATCTGTAGCATAATGCAACTAGAGAAGAAGCTAGGTGAGTGTTGAAAGAAACTTGGAAAATTATGTGAGTGAATGAGTATAGAAATGTGTAAAGAGTTAATGAATGAATTAAGGTGTATTAGGAGGTTTATTAGTGTTATAACATGTGGGAATAAGTGTAGGAACAATGGGGAAGTAATGGGTAAAAGAGAGGACTGAAAACAGAAATAAAATGCAAATACTAGGCCGGACCGAACTTGCGACCGGACTTGCAAGTTCGGTCGAGCCCAGATTTACAAAGACGGGAAAGCTTCTAGAATCGACCGGACTTGCGACCGGACTTGCAAGTTCGGTCGGACCAGAAAATTCTCCCGTCTATAACCTACTGGAATCGACCGGACTTGCGACCGGACTTGCAAGTTCGGTCGAGCCAGAAAAATTCACCGATGAAACCTTCTGGAATGGCGGAACTTGTGACCGGACATGCAAGTTCGGTCAGCCAGAAAAATTCCCGTAACGCAAGCTACTGGAACGGACCGAACTTGCGACCGGACATGCAAGTTCGGTCGGCCAGAAAAATTCCCGTAACGCAAGCTACTGGAATGGACCGAACTTGCGACCGAACTTGCAAGTTCGGTCGGCCCGGGAAAAATTAATGTGAGCTACTGGAATGGACCGGACTTGCAAGGTCGGTCGCAAGTCCGGTCCATATATATATATGTACATGTATGTAAGTACCCAACATTAAGTAAGGAAGTAAACTTAAGTAATGAAAAATAGGTAAGTAAATGTAAGTGTAAGAAGTATAGGACATAGTAAGTAGGAGTTAAGTTGATGATAGTTATATTAATCATTCAATTGTATATATATAATAGGATTTGATTGTGACACGAAGGACGTTTGGAATCACGTAAACGGTGAATGGTATGGATTCCTCATGCCCCGTATGCTATCTTGGTTACTCTGATTTGTGTGTTGTGTGCTAATTGACCACCAAATAAGATAAATGCACGAATCGGAGTTAATATGCATACTTGTGAACATGTAGTGTGGTATGTTGTGATATTTTTTCTTAAATCTTAGTTTGTATAATTCATGAAATGTGTGGATGAATATGAATGCTTGTATGAATGTCGCAATGTACGTGACCGATTGTGAGTGTTTGGGCTTCAAACTTATTCCTAACAAGCTAACCAATCTAACTTAAATTGGTAATTAAATTGGAATGAGTAGAAGTCCGATATAGTTTCGGCCACGCGTGAGGATGCGGAGTCACGAGAGGTTGGCTCCAATTCCTGACTCTTAAACTGGTCCGCGGCCCAAATCCCTTAAGTGGGTAGCATCCCGGATTGGTGAGTCAAGTAAATCCCGGAGGTGGGACGGCGTAGTCCCCAGGGCGGAGGTCCCCGACGACTTAACTTGAGTATAAGTAAGTAAGTAAGAATGAGTAAGTAAAGTAAATGAAGTAAGTAAATGTAAGTAAGAAAAGTAAGTAATGAGTAAAGAGTAAAAGCATTCCGATTAACCCGGATGCATAATTTGGCTAACCTTGTGAAAGGTAAGTATTGTGAGCATTATGTATTGTTGCCTTGGAATAATAATGTATGTGAATGAATGTATGTTGTATGCAAGCATGTATGTATGAAATTAATGAATCGCATGTTTAGTGGACGTCAAATAGTCGGCGTGCCCTAGCTAGCACGCGGTATATGCGGAGTTTATACGCAGCGTTTGCTGAGCCCCTTGGGGCACCATTTTACTACACGCAGGTACCCGCGAGGGATGAAGATGTGAGACTTAGTTCTAGTCCTTTTATCTTCTTTTTGGATTGTAAACACTGAATTATGATTGGTGTACTGAGTAGTACATGGCTGTAGTTTTTTGAATAGCCGTGTACCATGGGGTACACCTTTTTGGATTTTGATAGAATGGGAATTGGTATAGATGAGTAGCTGGTAGAAACTCACTCTTTTGGAACCTAGAAAGGATGTAATTGAATACACTTAAATACTCGGTGATCCAGGATGTAAGTATTTGGCATATGATATTTTAGTAAGTAATTTAGTAGCTCGGTATATTATGTTCATCAGACCGTGACTGTAAGTAAGGTAAGCCTAGCTAGCCGTATGGGCGGCTAGCGGCGTTGTACCACCCGCCGTAGTAAGTAGTATTTTCCGCTGCGAACTCGTAAGATTAACCGGACGATTAGACGGTAAGCATAGGATTAACGGTTGGGGTGTTACAAAAAGTGGTATCAGAGCGTAGTTACGCTCTGATGTCCTTAGTTACCGAGCATAGGGATTACCGAGAAGTTAGTATTTCAACCGTCTAAGACGGATACTTAGAAACCTAACTACGGAACTACCGTTATTAATAACGGATACCCTTGACGTTCTAGGAACGATACTTTCCTTAAATTTCAAGACCTTTGAGTCATATCTTGCGGAGCCTAATGTAACTGTTAAATATTCAGATGTCAGGAAGAGGTCCAGGTCGCCTAGAGGAGGGGCAATGACGGACCCGGCGCGCAGACGATAGCTGAGATCGTCGCCGCCACGGTAGCGCAGATGCTACCACAAGTAATCAACGCTATGCAACAAAACCAACAAACTCAAGCGGACCAATCCCTCCCCCGCCACCCAGAGAAGCGAACTGGGTAAAAGCTTTAGCGGAACTCCGCCCTCCTTGCTTAGGGGCGAGAGTGATCCGGCTAGCTCGAAGCCTACATCTCCGAGATGGAGACGGCTTTCGAAACCCTCGAAGCTCCTGCTGGAGTTCGAGTCAGAGTAGCAGCCTACTACTTGAAGGATGCGGCTATGGATTGGTGGAAGCTAATCAAGCATGAGCACGTCACGACCCCACATTCGATGGGAGTCCTTTGCATCACTCCTCCGATCCAAGTACTATCCCCGAGCACGTGAAACAAAGAAAAGGCTAGAGCTGGACGCCTTGAAGATGACAGACAAGATGTCTGTGGATGAGTACTACCGCACCTTCACTTCTATCCTCCGTCTCCTCCCTGATCTAGGATACACCGGCCAGGTGTTGGTCGATCGCTTCTATGGCGGTCTGAGCCATCGCCTTCGGTACAGTATGGGCTACACCCGATTTACCTCCCTTCAGGTAAATGTCAGTTAGCCTTAGTATCATTCGATTCTAAATTCCTTGAATCTTTGAATCTTTCCTATCCTTTCTTAAATGAGAATCCGGCTAATACCTGAAACTTCATGAGTGTTATCACGCGGCTTCTCGTTGAAATCACTTGCCAATTAAGGGATGAAGAGACCGCGCTGAAGCGCAAGCCAACAATAAGAACACCAATGGCGAGGAGCAGAACCAGGGTAAGAGCTGGAAAAAGAAGAAGGGAAATTTCTTTCAGCAATCCCAAAGAAATCCCCAGTGAGAGCAGTGCCCATGCTGAGCAGGGCAAACCAGTTGAGCTTCTTCAGCTTGGTTATTCTGCACCGGTGGCAGCAAAGCCACTGAGATCACACCCACCAAGGGTAACTTCTATTCCTAAATCGTAATCGTACAAGTAATGTATCTAGTATATCCACGCACACATGTGCTAACCCTCTAACCTCAGGTTCTAGCTCCGGGCCGCCAAAACTTCTCCGATGGCCGCCCTATGTGTGCAGAAATGCAACCAGGACCATCCTGGTAAGGACTGTTATGGGAGGGAAATCAAGTGCTATAGCTGCCAAAACCCGGTCACACAGCCAATAGATGCCCAGAGAGCACCAAACCAAAGGGGAACTTCCAAAGCTACAAGCAAGGGAAGGCAAGGAGGTTGCATCTGGCGATGCACCGACCCAGCAGGCACCACAGGGACAGGGATCCCGGGGACCTCCGCGGGGTGCACCTCAGAGGCAGCCTGTCCTTCATGTGATTGACCGTGATGGGTCCGGTTCGAAGTCCGGCCCAGGTAATAATCTAAACCTTTAATCCTTGAAGTAGCATGTCTAAGTAGTAGCGTAACCGTTTGAATGAATGCATGAGTAAATAAAATGAAGTGTGTATTAAGCATGAAATGAAGTTTTGAAACTAGTACTCACCGTAGATGAAATTTATAACCATAGGAAGCTTTAGTATCTGTTACCCGATACCGGTAAACTTGAATCAAGAAGAGATCGACATCACCAACCACGACTACACCAACGAACAGTGTCAGGTCATCCGACCAGGTATGATCTTATTAAGGGATACCTGACACCCGAAGCACAAATTTCAATCATCCGACGATGCAACGAACTAGGAAGGGTCAAGGTGGATTTTACACACCCGAATTCCCCGGTGGAGCGAAGATGAAGCTGAAGATGATGTGCTTGGGAAAGGACTGGAATCCTTATACCAAGACATACCAAGACACGAACACAAGATGGAGCGACGCCACCGACATTACCACCAGAGTTTCAGACACTCGTCACACAAGTAGTAAAACTTGCACAACAATGCGAACATGAACCGATCCCCGCACTTGAAGCGGATCTCTGTATCGTCAACTTCTACGAGAAAGAAGGACGACTTGGGTTACACCAAGACAAGGACGAGACAGCGGAATCTCTTGAACAAGGAGTGCCCGTAGTGTCTTGGTCCATTGGTGATGACGCCGTATTCCTGTATAGCGAGCAGAAGCGTGTGGACCTCGCAGAGAAACTGGTATTGAGATCAGGAGATGTCCTAATCATGGGTGGAAACTCTAGGATGCTGTATCACGGGATCAACAAGATCAAGTTGAATACGGCACCGCCGACAATAATCAATGCCACACACATGAAACCAGGACGCCTGAACCTTACCTTTAGAAAGTATTAAATTCATAGTATCATGTAATGTTTTAGTAACGTGTATTAGAGACACGGTATGTATGATGGTTGGTTTATCAATAAAGAGCAGTGTTGATTTAATTCCACTTGTGTCCACCATCAATACTTATCCAATTGTGAATCCAATAGGTTGTGGACTCGGTACCGAAGGTATCCTGAGCATCCTCACCGAAGCACAAGCCGGCAGAAGCGGCACCATCTTAACGGAACATTCCCAGTAAATGGCATTGACGCCAATGTGTTATTCGACTCCGGCGCCTCTCACACCTTCGTATCACCATCTTTCGTGAAGAGGTTGAAGCTAGATGCGGATGAGCTACCGAACTTCATGGTTACTCTCCCATCGAAGGAGCGAGTAAAGTGCACCAAGTATTATCAATCAGCCACAATCCATATCAAAGCGAATCGTTTCCCATTTCCTTCATCGAATTCAATGGATTGGGATTCGACTTAATCATTGGAATGAATTGGTTGGAGCGGCACAAGGGTAGAATCCTCTGCGCCGAGCATCGTTTGCTGCTCAAGAGTCCTTCTGGGGTTACCGTATCTTACCGCCAGAGACCGAGAGAGCCTTCGACCACACTCATATCTGCTATGGCTATGTACCGGGAGCTCAGAAAGGGCCAAGAGGTGTATCTATGTTATGTACAAGACCTGGAGCGAGATCCAGAGTTCAGTGATGAAGTACCCATTGTATCCGAATCCCGATGTATTCCCTAAGGAGCTACCCGGCATGCCACCACCGAGAGCAGTGGAATTTGAAATTGACCTTTTGCCAGGTACCGGTCCCATTGCTAGGGCACCGTACCGCATGGCACCTGCTGAAATGACCGAACTGAAAGACAGAACAATGCGCGATTTTCTAGACAAAGGGTTTATACGCCCGAGCGTATCACCCTAGGGAGCACCGGTCCTCTTTGTGAAGAAGAAGGACGGTAGCCTCCGACTATGTATTGACTACCGCGAGTTGAATGCGGTCACAGTCAAAATAAATACCCACTACCACATATCGACGACCTATTCGACCAGTTGAAAGGAGCCTCAGTCTTCTCCAAGATCGACCTCCGTTCAGGGTATCATCAGATTGCAATCAAAGAGCAAGACATCAAGAAACGGCATTCCGTACCAGATATGGCCACTACGAATTCACGGTGATGCCATTCGGTTTGTCAAACGCACCAGCTAAATTCATGGACCTCATGAATCGTTTATTCAGTGAGCAGTTGGACACTTCAGTGGTTGTCTTCATCGACGACATACTTGTATACTCAAAATCAGCAGAGGAACATGAAACTCACTTGAGGAAAGTGCTTGAGACACTGCGCGAGAACCAGCTGTATGCGAAGTTCTCCAAATGCGAGTTCTGGCTTGATCAGGTATCATTCCTTGGACATGTCATCTCGAGCGCAGGTATCTCAGTTGACCCTTCTAAAATAGAAGCTGTACGATCATGGCCTAGACCCAAGACTGTCACTGACATTAGGAGCTTTCTTGGTCTAGCCGGTTACTACCGGAGATTTGTAAAGGACTTCTCAAAAGTCGCTAAGCCCATGACTACACATGAAGAAAGATGCACCATTTGTATGGACAACGAGTGCGAGTTATCATTTCAGAGCCTTAAGGACTCATTGACCTCAGCGCCCGTCCTTACTCTTCCAGAGGGCACAGAGGGATTTGAGGTGTATTGTGATGCATCAGGCAAAGGAATGGGATGCGTACTCATGCAGCATGGCAAGGTTGTCGCTTATGCCTCCCGCCAGCTGAAAAAGCATGAGGAGAATTACCCGATTCACGACTTAGAGTTAGGAGCCATTGTCTTCGCCTTGAAGATATGGCGACACTATCTCTATGGGGTAAGCATCACCATCTACTCCGACCACAAGAGCTTACAGTATGTATTCACTCAGAAAGAATTGAACTTGAGACAGAGAAGATGGATGGAATTTCTTTCAGATTATGACATCAACTTGCAGTATAAGGAAGGGAAGGCAAACATGTAGCCGACGCCCTGAGCCGTCGAGCACACTCGCTCCATTCGCTACTCACTTCTTCTAGCTTGGTTGACGAGGTGCGAGACGCTCAGTTGAGCGACCCTTACCTAACCGAAATCAGACAAAAGATCGAGAATGGTACATTTGAGAAGAAAAAGTATGATTTTAAGCTACACGAAGATGGTTTGATTCGGTTGAATGGCAGGCTATGCGTCCCCCGAAGCAATGCTGAGCTAAGGGATCGCATCCTGCGAGAGTCACACTGTTCCACATTGTCAGTCCATCCGGGAGCCTCCAAGATGTACAAAGACATGAAGAGGTACTTCTGGTGGTCTGGAATGAAATCAGATGTGACGGAATTTGTATTGAGATGCTTAACATGCCAAAGGTGAAATTTGAACATCGTAGACCGAGCGGAATGGTACAATCTATGCCAGTTCCGGAGTGGAAATTTCATGATATCTCCATGGATTTTGTTGTAGGACTCCCACCTGCCAGGGGAGGACTCAACATGATCTGGGTTGTAGTCGATCGCCTTACCAAGGTTGCCAGATTCATACCGATGAAGGACACCTGGAAGGTAGTAAAGCTAGCTGAGCTTTTCGATAAGGAGATTATCAGACACCACGGAGTCCCTAAGACTATAGTATCTGACCGCGACACCAGATTTCTTTCGAGATACTGGAGAGCTACACGGGAAGCGTTGGGTACAGAATTGAAGTTGAGTACCGCCTTCCATCCTCAGACCGACGGTCAGACAGAAAGGACCATCCAGACACTGGAGGACATGCTTCGGGCATGTGCCTTAGACTTTCAGGGGAGTTGGTTAGATAAGCTTCATCTTATCGAGTTCTCGTATAATAATAGCTATCACGCCTCGATTAAGATGTCGCCTTTCCAAGCTCTATACGGTAGACCCTGCCGTACACCTTTGTGTTGGGATGAGTCAAGTGAAGCGGTCATAATAGGACCGAGTATCTTGAGCAAGTGCAAGCTGAAGTGCAGCAAATTCGAGCCAACATGAAGGCAGCCCAAGATAGACAGAAATCCTATGCGTATGTGCGACGACGCGACCTTGAGTTCGCCGTGGGCGACCAAGTGTTTTTGCGCGTTTCACCTATGAAGGGTGTCTTTATATTTGGCCAGAAGGGCAAGCTTAGCCCAAAGTTTGTAGGGCCGTACACTATCACCGAAAGAGTTGGATCCGTAGCCTACAGGTTAGCACTACCTGAGGACTTGGGACGTGTCCATGATGTATTTCATGTGTCACAACTCAAGAAGTATATTGCTGATCCTTCTCACGTCTTAGAGCCCGAGAGACTATCCATCGAGCCGACTATGCGATATGTTGAAACCCCAGTGAGAATCCTGGATAGGAAGACCAGAGACACTCACCATAAGTCTATACGAATGGTGAAGGTCCTATGGTCAAACCATGATGTCGAAGAAGCGACATGGGAGTTGGAAGATGGCATGAAGGCTAAGTACCCACAGCTATTCATAGACTAGATAGTCTAGTATTTAGCAATACGGGTACGGGTCGTACCCCTTTTAAGGGGGTAGAGCCCTTTTGCTTTTGCATTGCTTCGGGGTAAGCATTGCTTAGAGTGTAAGTATTGTAATAGGTTTGTATGGCACATGTAGTGTAAATGAATTTGGTATGTGTATGTATGTGTAATGTGTAGTGTGTGAATGCATTTGTACGACGTATGATGGATGATGTTTGTGTAATGTGTATTGTGGATTGTAATGGTGTATGGTGTATTGTGGAATGGTATGAATGGAAAACGTTGAATTGTGTATGATGCTTGAATTGTGTATGTTTGCAATGTGGAATGAGTGAACACCTCATAGGTGGTAGTAAGACACATGTGCAATTGGTTTGCCTAATGAGTAGAATTACCTAAACCATTAACCTTGAGCAACTTTGAGGGCAAAGTTTCTTAAGGGGGTAGATTGAAATACCCCGTAATTAAAAATAGTGATTAATTAGGCTAATGAATAATTTAGAAGCTTAATTAAGTATAAATAATCATGAGGGAACAAATCCCGAAGAAAACAGATCCTTAAAATGGATTAAAACCACTAATGAACCTTAAAGCGCGTTTTTTGAGGTAACCGGGAAAACGTGTTTTTAAGCGGGTCAAATAGACTCGTAACAATTTTGGTCAACTAAATAATCATTAATAAATATTAGTGAAGCTTTAGAACCAACAAAATCAAGAAACGAGAAATTAGTAAAAACTGTCAAAAACGGGAAGTTGTGGGGTAGAAGTATAAATAACCAAACTTATGTGTCCACTTTTAAAATAAAAAGTGAAGTTGTGTGTGTGTGCTAGTGCCAGCCGATGGCCCCCCTCTCACACACTCTATTAATTCCTTCATTTGCAAAAAGACACATAAAAGCATAAAGTAAACTCCCTCATCACATTCTCTCTCCTCTACCCATTCCCTCCTTCACTCACGTCTGCACACTCATCCCACTCTCTCATTTCTTTCCTCCTTTCCCTGCGACAGCCATGGAAGCTTGAAACAACCCCACAAACTCCATCTTCTTTCCTCTTGAAACTCCCTCAAATCTCTTCCAAAAATTATAAAAATACCACCATTGGAATCCTCTCATCAAGAGCTACACTTCCATCTTTCCAAAATCGAAAAGGAGCATTTTCGTTTTTATGGGTATGCCCCATTTGGAGCTTCAAGACCACCATTAGAAGGCCCTCCTTCTCCTTGTTCTTTTAAGGTAAAAATATTCATAAGAAACTCCATCTTTTTCTAGCCTAATGGCAAAACGAATTTGAGACTAAACCCTTGTTTGGTCCCTTGTGTTCTAGCCGATTTTGGCTTTGTTGGAGGAGAGGAAACATTGTTCTTGAGCTAACCCAAACAGCTCCTACACCCTTGGAAGGTAAATAAATTCTAAACCCTAAAACCTACATTAAGAGCTTAATAAGATTAGTGTTGGTTTTAGTATTGAGGCATGTATATAAATGGTTGTAGTGCTAGAGGAATTGAGATTACAACCGGTAGAGAGGGAAGGAAGAAAGAAGCAAGAAGAAGAAAAGAAAGTCTAGAAAAGGAAACAAGGTAATTAAGCTCACTTTGTATAGCTTTGTAAATGAGTATGTAACAGATTTTTAGAAATGAAAATGTGTATTGTAAAATGGTAATATTAGTAGTGTAATGTGTAAGAGAATGTAAGTGTTTTAAACCTTTGAAAACAATTTAAAACTGTCATGAACTATATTGGGATTGTAATGTGAAGTGCAGGAATTTTGTAGTGTTGGATGGGTAGTATTTGTGTGGATGAAGATGGTATATTGATATTGGTTATGAACAGGTGAGATGATGATAATGGGTGAATAAACAATGTGGTGAGAGTGTAAAATGTAGGGGAGACTATGACAAAATTTACCTAGGATTAGAACACTTAATGAATTGAAAACTAGGTGAATGATATAGGTGGTAACAGATTTTGATTAAGATAGGTAGAGGGTAAGTTGAGAGAGATAGATAATGTATTCTAAATGCATTAGGAGTGTTGGAATTGTCATATAGAGGGAGATGTAGATGAGGAGTGTAAGTGTTAAAGTCTGTAGCATAATGCAACTAGAGAAGAAGCTAGGTGAGTGTTGAAAAGAAACTTGGAAAATTATGTGAGTGAATGAGTATAGAAATGTGTAAAGAGTTAATGAATGAATTAAGGTGTATTAGGAGGTTTAATTAGTGTTATAACATGTGGGATAAGTGTAGGAACAATGGGGAAGTAATGGGTAAAAGAGAGGACTGAAAACAGAAATAAAAATGCAAATACTAGGCCGGACCGAACTTGCGACCGGACTTGCAAGTTCGGTCGAGCCCAGATTTACAAAGACGGGAAAGCTTCTGGAATCGACCGGACTTGCGACCGACTTGCAAGTTCGGTCGGACCAGAAAATTCTCCCGTCTGTAACCTACTGGAATCGACCGGACTTGCAAGTTCGGTCGAGCCAGAAAAATTCACCGATGAAACCTTCTGGAATGGACCGAACTTGCGACCGGACATGCAAGTTCGGTCGGCCAGAAAAATTCCTGTAACGCAAGCTACTGGAACGGACCGAACTTGCGACCAGACATGCAAGTTCGGTCGGCCAGAAAAATTCCCGTAACGCAAGCTACTGGAATGGACCGAACTTGCGACCGGACTTGCAAGTTCGGTCGGGCCAGGAAAATTCGGTAATTTGAGCTACTGGAATGGACCGGACTTGCAAGGTCGGTCGCAAGTCCGGTCCAGTAAAAAAAAAATTATTAAATTAAATAATATATATATATGTTATACCTACATATATAGATATATGTACATGTATGTAAGTATACCAACATTAAGTAAGGAAGTAAAACTTAAGTAATGAAAAATAGGTAAGTAAAGTGTAAGTGTAAGAAGTATAGGGACATAGTAAGTAGGAGTTAAGTTGATGATAGTTATTTAATCATTCAATTGTTATATATATATAATAGATTTGATTTGTGACACCGAAGGACGTTTGGAATCACGTACAACGGTGAACGGTATGGATTCCTCATGCCCCGTATGCTATCTTGGTTACTCTGATTTGTGTGTTGTGTGCTAATTGACCACCAAATAAGATAAATGCACGAATCGGAGTTAATATGCATACTTGTGAACATGTAGTGTGGTATGTTGTGAATATTTTTCTTAAATCTTAGTTTGTATAATTCATGAAATGTATGGATGAATATGAATGCTTGTATGAATGTTGCAATGTACTGTGACCGATTGTGAATGTGTTTGGGCTTCTAACTTATTCCTAACAAGCTAACCAATCTAACTTAAATTGGTAATTAAATTGGAATGAGTAGAAGTCTGATATAGTTTCGGCCACGCGTGAGGATGCGGAGTCACGAAGGTTGGCTCCAATTCCTGACTCTTAAACTGGTCCGCGGCCAAATCCCTTAAGTGGGTAGCATCCCGGATTGGTGAGTCAAGTAAATCCCGGAGGTGGGACGGCGTAGTCCCCAGGGCCGGAGGTCCCGACGACTTAACTTGAGTATAAGTAAGTAAGTAAGAATGAGTAAGTAAAGTAAATGAAAGTAAGTAAATGTAAGTAAGAAAAGTAAGTAATGAGTAAAAGAGTAAAAGCATTCCGATTAACCCGGATGCATAATTTGGCTAACCTTGTGAAGGTAAGTATTGTGAGCATTATTGTATTGTTGCCTTGGAATGAATAATGTACTGTGAATGAATGTATGTTGTATGCAAGCATGTATGTATGAAATTAATGAATCGCATGTTTAGTGGACGTCAAATAGTCGGCGTGCCCTAGCTAGCACGCGGTATATGCGGAGTTTATACGCAGCGTTTGCTGAGCCCCTTGGGGCACCATTTTTACTACACGCAGGTACCCGCGAGGGATGAAGATGTGAAGACTTAGTTCTAGTCCTTTTATCTTCTTTTTGGATTGTAAACACTGAATTATGATTGGTGTACTGAGTAGTACATGGCTGTAGTTTTTGAATAGCCGGTGTACCATGGGGTACACCTTTTGGATTTTGATAGAATGGGAATTGGTATAGATGAGTAGCTGGTAGAAACTCACTCTTTTGGGAACCTAGAAAGGATGTAATTGAATACACTTAAATACTCGGTGATCCAGGATGTAAGTATTTGGCATATGATATTTTGGTAAGTAATTTAGTAGCTCGGTATATTATGTTCATCAGACCGTGACTGTAAGTAAGGTAAGCCTAGCTAGCCGTATGGGCGGTTAGCGGCGTTGTACCACCCGCCGTAGTAAGTAGTAATATTTCTGCTGCGAACTCGTAAGATTAACCGGACGATTAGACGGTAAGCATAGGATTAGCGGTTGGGGTGTTACAGAGTAGTAGACAGTATACAGAGAAGACAAGGAAACCTTTCAAGGACGTGAACACTAAGGACAGGAGACCAAAAGAAAAAAAAACAACCATTATGGACAAATAACATGTAGACTCCTCATAAGGATCGAGTAAATTCTTGTAATCCAGAGGAAATCTACCAGTTGATGTGGACATAAACGCGTGACTACGTGAGGATAAAAGACAAAGCTATATGATAGCAGATACCTTAAGCAAGGAACAGTGGATTTGGAATGTACCACTCATAGGATAATTTGATCATCTTATCTGTTTGACTCATTGGATATTAGCTGCTGAGAGTTTACGCCTCTGCACTCTGTATGACTGAGTGTCTTGGTATTGCACTTGTGCAGTTATTAATCTAGTGGGCATACGGAAAGATGCAATGGATATCAACACGAGTGTGTATAAAAAAAAGGAAGAAAAAAAAACTACAACAGTGTGTTACTCCGGAACAAAACCACCAGGAGACATGGATGACAAACATCATCTTTGTGGACATATAGGCCGGTACGTCTTAGTATTACAAAGACAAGTGCAAAGAGCACTAAGTACTACAGTAGCCAATGTCATATTACACCTCAAGCTGAATATCAGTGAGAGAAGACACACACAGGTATGCTAGTGATCCAGATGAGAGGATATACAGCAATGGGAAGGGCTAACTGAGCCTATGTTCATGGGTCTGCAACTCACGGTACGGAGCGTGTGGGCCATAAATCCTTAAAAGAACTTAGAGAGAGCACAAATAGTTTAGTGCCTCACCCTTTAAGTATTGTGGAGCCCTGAAGGGCTAAAGTCATACCCGTCTCTCTGATATGAGGATAAACCACAAGTTGGTGAACTCTTTGAGAGCCAAGTATCCAGCGCTCCTTGTTGAGCGGCTGTAGTATACTTGTGGGGTACGGGGGCGTAACCCTTTTTAAGGGGGGTAGAGCCTCTTGGTTGTGCACATGTGTGTACTAAATTTTGGTTGTTTGATATGCATTGCATACAAAGAATTGTGGTGTGCGGGGCATAGGAGGTTTGTTTGATGAGTATGCATGGCATACAGTGAATTGGTTTTGTTGGTTATGTTGGTACGCGGGGCGTACGTTGTTTGGTTTGTTTTTGTGTAGTGTGCACTTGTATGTATGTATCTTATGAGATACTTGTTTGATGTTGTGTTTACACCCATGTGTGTAACACTTTTCTTATGCTATTTGTGATATGTATTCATATTGCTTTATAGAATGATTACATATGGTATCACCTAGATACGAAATGAATCATTAGATATGGAATGTGGAGCAACAGAATGTTTTGGACACCTTAGGGAGGTTGTCAGGGTTAGTAGAACTGATAGGAAATGATGGTGCTGATGGATTACCTATATCCATATATGATTGAGCTAACGCCACAAGTGATGGCTATGTGCTGTATAAGCGCAATGCGATGTGTGTAAATGATATATCACATAGATATACATTATGGGACAATGGGTAGATATACATTTATATATACTTACCTACTTGAGTAAGAGACTTCGGGACGAAGTCTTTTTAGGGGGGTAGATTGAAATACCCCAAACTTATTAAACATGGATTAAATACCTAATCACATTAATTAAGGCCTAAACATGCCTTAAAAGTCAACTGAGAACAACAATGGTCAACACAAAGCAAGATGTTGCACCCTTTGACTGGTTAGGGTAAATAAATACCCAAATGTACTTCTTAGTACCTAAAAATTTGTCCTAAGCATATTAACACATTACTAAACATATATAATGGTTGGACAACACTCCAACACAAAGAACAAGCATTTACATGCTTCAAGGTCAAGTAGAGCAAAAATGTGCTCTAAGAATACCTTAAAGGTCTAATGACCTCTAAATGATATAAAATTGGATACCATGATCAAATATCATGTAAGGAACACCACAAAACCGTTGTCAAAGAAAACCAAGCTCAGAAACACCTTGCGACACAAAATGTGCACTAAAACCCCTTAAAGCACATTTTTTATGTAATTGCCTTCTAAATTGGTTTTAAATGGGCTAAAAGGTTATAATTACCTTTAAATATGATAATATATCATAATATATCATATTAGGAATTTAATTCCAGAAATTTACAAATTTTTACAAATTTAATATTAAAATATTAATAAAACCCTAAAAGGGGGCCCGTTTGAGTCAACATTGACTAAGAATGGTCAAGAGGTCAAAGTTTGACCCCTTGGACCACATGAGGTCGACATTCACAAGAAATGGAGCCTAAAAACCGCCACTTGCAAGCACAAAAGACAACTCCAACACATTTCCATGTTTTAAGGAGCCACTTTTACCTTTAAAATACTATAATGTATACTTTCAATTATGGCTCCTCTTTTGACTCATCCAAACCGTGTGAGACCCCATTTGAGAGGATCCAGCCCCTCCAAAAACCGATGCCATTTGTTTATGATGAGTCATCAATCACAAAAACAATAAACAAAGCAAAAGGAGAGTATTAAGGCAAAATTTGACCTAATCTCTCATTAGCCTTGGCTCCAACCGACTCCAAGGCTCCCTACTCTCTCTTTGGCTTCTCCATGTCGTGGCTATCACACCAAGAACTTTGAAGAACACTTTGGTACCTAGGTGAGCTTAATTAGTCATTTTATGTTCAATTTCTTCACAAATCTTTCCTCTTTCGGTGGATCTAAACATCAACCACTTCCATCCATGGATCTAGGTTGTTCTTGGAGGTTAAATGAAGGAGGAATCTCGGCCATAACAAGGGAAGAGGGTGGAGAAACCCAAACTTGTTCTTAAGGTACAAAAATGTGCTTTAAGCACTTATCTTTTGATTCTCTTTAGATCCGGTTCTAAAACCTGTTCTAATAGCCTTATAATCTTCTTCTTAACATACTTATTCAGTGGATCTATCAAGAGCTTCAAGGTATAGCCAGATCCAAGCCAAAAACACCATTTTTGGCATCTTAAACAAGGTAAATCTTAGTCATCTTCCAAGCTAACTACCCACGGTTTTATGCCTTGTTTTTAAGAGAGTTTTGATACTCTTTCTTTCTGAAAAAAATAGGGCCGAAGTAGATCTCCAACAAACTTGAAGATCTAAGGTAAATCTTGCCTTGAAATATACATTAAAACACTTCTTATGGTTAGATCTTGCTTGGAGACTAACTATGCCTTGGTTTCTGTTTGAAAACATGTAAAAGAAGCTGTGGGAGTTTTATCTAAGGCTGGCCGAATCCAAACAAGGATTTATCCAAGCTAAATCATGGTATAAATCACTTAAAACCTTAACTTGATACATTAACACAAGTTTAAGCTTGTGTATATTAAATTCCGTGAGTGAACATGTATATTAAGGTCTTATTTTGACCTTAGGTGATTAAGGAATGGTTTAATAATTTTTATAACTAATTAAACAAGCATAATTATCAAATTTAAGACATTATGTGGAAGTTTGGTAATTAAATGAAAAATCTATGGTGAGGCCTAGATTTATAAGTATTTTTGGGACATTTATATGTAATTTATTTTGTGAGCAAATGTTTGTAATAAGGCCATGTACTCTAGGCCATTTTATTTATGCATTTACAAGCTTTTATTTAAGTTTAGGTGATATACAATTATTACCGAAAAGAAATGGGGTCTTAGATGCAATTAAATTAAATTTGGGGGGCTTTATAAAAATAAGGCCGAAAATTAGAGTTGAAAAGGATTTAAAATAAAGTTTATAAGATTATATAAAGTTTTGGGGTTAAATGGTGATTTCTAGAAAGTTTGGGTTAAAACCGTAATTATAAGGAATTAATGGTCAAGGAAATATTAAGGAGGTCAACCTTGACCATATGGTAGGTTTTGACCAAATTAGATAAGTCAAATAACTTATTTAAGTTTCATAATAAAGATATGTATCTTATGAATATTTTTATAACATATGTGGTAAATATGTTATACCGTAATTAAGTGTATAATGGTATTATAAACACCCATGGGCTATTGGGAATTTTTAGGAATTTATTGGATTGATTTGGAATTAAAATAAACTATATATGTATAATATATAGTTATTATGTCATTATGACACTCTGGAGAAATATAGGTGGTGGAAATGTGAATACCGAAATATATGGGTTAATAAGGATATTTATACCCTTTGGTGAAATTTGGAGATTTTTTAGAATTATATAAGAGTATTTATTAAGATATATGTATAATATAGTTTTAATGATATGTTAAAAATATATGTTATAAATAGGGCCAAATGGCAATTATAGAATAGCACAAGGGCTGTTCGGAATTACAAAAAATAACCATAGGTTATACTCTTTTATAAGTTAGAAATATTATATTAAATGGTATATATAACATGGTAAAAAAAAGGGGGTGATTTTGTAAATAAAGGAAACTATGGTTTATGGAAAAGAATAAGGTTTAATATATATGCCTATGCGGCAATATAAAATAGTTTTGTATAAAAACTATAGGTTATAAATTAAAGGAAATAAAAATATCATATCAAATGATATTAGTATATGGCATAACATTACATAATGTTATGTGGTCAAAATGGAATTTAAATAAAGTTAAGGGCTGTACCGAAAATATAAAGGTTGAAAATGAATTTTAGACTATGGTCTATAATGTTATAAATGTTATAACAATTATATGGTATTAAGGTGGTTTAATGGAATTAATACAAATAAGGCATTCACATTAAATGATGTGACAAACAATAAATAAATGAGATTTATAAACTAAGGTGTTTATTGATTAAACCTTAGGAGTTGTAAATATACAACATAAATTGTTACATAATATTAGGATAATAATCTTATATAAGTTGTATAATATAATACAACTAATGGGAATAACCATCTAATAAAAGATGATAAAATGTAACATATAATGTAAGAGTTTATTAAACTCATGAAATATACCTACGTGGTAAATATATATACATACACAAGAATAATGTATATAAGGTGGGTATATGTTATGGTTGGAAACCATATAACATAACGGTGGAGGTTGTTTTAAAAAAAAAATTGTTACGAACTATAAGTTAAGAGTTTTGGATGCAAATATTATTTGCTAAAGATAAATGGATTATATAATACATTGTATTATAATGGATGGTGGGAGAATGATACAATATAATAAATGATACAATACGAAAAAGAATATAATATAATATAACAATGCATGCATACATGCAACTATAGGTTATGTCCTATACTAATGGTGGATAAGATTAAAGAAAAATAACGAATTAAGCTAGACAGTTGAAATATGATGACGTACGCGTTTTAAGTAACAAAGCCAACTATCTTAGAGAAACCTGTAACAAACAACTGTAGGAAACAGGGTGAACTGTCGGGTTACTTATTATTCGGAAATACCAGATGTAGTTAGTCATGGAGACTGACTTATAGTTTTAATACCGTTTAGATTATACTTCTGACAAGACGCTTGACGAGCTAGTGGACTACACGGAGCATAGGATCTTGCTGATTCATACTCCACCGTAATACGATCAGGGTGAACGGTATGTAAAGGGGTTTGATCCGAGTTGTCCTAAGGAAGCTCCTTGGGCTCGGATTTGATTGATATAACTTGTGTGTTATGTGTGTGGATACATGTATGTGATTAAGTGTTACTGCATTATTTATTTATGCACGGGCGTCCTACGGGACTAACACTACGTCGACTATAGATCGACTTATATAAACATACATATGCGTTGTTGTGATAAAATGACGGTTACTTGATATAATACCATAGTATTAATATTAAGTATATGGTAACCTAAGTAAAACACTTAGGGATGAGTCACGACATTGTCGGTCTCTAGAGCATGAATCTCGAACATGAATATAACATAGATTACTTCTAGGTATGCGTGAGACCCATTGAGCAGCTAATTATAATTATATTCTCCATAAGACTAAGAGCAGATCTTAAACATTATGAGAGAGAGATGGTATGATATGAGGTGAGGAATCCCGGTAGTTTACGAACTACTTGGTTGCGCATTTGTGATCACTGAGGGGTTTCCTAATTGGATTCCGCTCCAGGTTATATCCAACGAGCCCAAACTGGATCGTGGATCAGGTGGCTACGGCCTTTATATGGACGTCTTACGAGACATAAGAGAGTCAGGGGCCTCCGGACCTCTGGCGAAATGAGCACCTTTGTGTGTACGGGAGGACTACTGTCCATGGTGAGGTTATCGGGTTGTCCTAACATGACGCCCAACTGATATTAATAATTAAACATGGTTGGGATGGGGCCTTAAAGGCCAAATTAAATTAATTATGGGAACTGTACGCTACGGCGATTGTACATGGTACATATGGATGGGGCCTTGAAGGTCAGGTTAAATTAAATTAATAAAGGATGGTGAACACTACGACGATTGTACATTGTACATTATGATGTTATTACTCGATACGTTCGATATACAAATGTTTTTTGGGATATTAAATGTTTATGAATATTTGGATGGATGATTATGTATATTATACATGTTTATTACAGTACTGATTATAACTGTAAAATGGTAAAGCATGAAACCGATCTAATAATAAAATGGTTAAAATGACAAGTGACCATTAGGGTCCAGGCCCGGCATACTCAGCGTCTATCGCTGATACTACACCATTGCAGTTGTTGATCACTGTCGAGCCGAAGCGGGAACAGGTATTGGAGTTTTACCTAATTATTACTACACTGGAGTTTGTCTATATGACAGTGAAGATGGAGTTTATTAGGTAGGTTATGTGTAATTCAGGTTTGGTAGACGCTCACTTGTCGATGTTATGGTTTATGGACTTAGTATATGTATAGGAGTTTTTCTCGTATCACGGAGCTGTTTGTTTATGTTGGAAGATTGGATGTAGTTTGGCTTCATTGTCGCATGGGTGAGTAATGGCCGTGACAGAGTGAGTGTGTAATTGTTATTTATTTTCGCTGCAGACGTTGTATTTATTGCTACTGATTATTATGGTTACGTAAGTTAAGTATTTATTAGTTATAGTATTTCTTAGTTATACGCGGTTAGCAATGTTTTTTTGTTGGAAGATTGGATGTAGTTTGGCTTCATTGCTCGCATGGGCGAGTAATGCCGGTGACACCCGAGTAGTGTTTATTTATTTCCTCCGCTAGACGTTTTTTTTATTGCTTATTACGAAAGATTATTAGATTCAGAGATGGAGAGGGGTGTACAATAGTTAGCAAGATAGTTTAACTACTATTTTTCCCAACAACATTCTCTCATCAAATTCAACCTAAAGGTAGCCACACCCAACAAGGGTCCTACCAGCACACAAGGTTCATACAAAATTTCTCCAAAGCATATACACAATTCTCCAAGCCCAATACAATGCATTAACATAAATACGTGGCACTTTGGCCCTTACTTTGCAATTCAACTTCACAACTTCCTCCATACCAAGCACGCAAATTTTCTCACATGTTTTGGGTTCATTGATTCACTTACCCATCCCAATATCCCAATACATATAGATAGTGTATTAAGATAGGTTTTTCTTACCTTGAGATCACAATTCTTCTTTTAAGTTCTCCACCTCTCCTCTTCTTCCTTCTCGGTCAAGTTGAGCCATATTGGGGTTACCAAAACCCAAGCCAACATTCAAGAGCACAAAATAGATACAATTAAACTCCTTAACCCATTGGATAACTCTAATTCAATGAAAGGCTTAAATGCCATAAGTTAGGGTTTTACCTTGGAGTTTCAAGAGAGGTTTTTAAACCTTGAATACAAAGGAGAGTTCCTCCACCATTGGAGAGTTGAACCAAGCTCAAACAAAGGAGAAAACAAGACATTACAAGAGGGGCAAAATCGGCCACTATAGAGAGTGAAGAAAAATGGATTTTTCTTGAAACTTTTTACCTTAGGATGGAAGAGGAGACTCCAAGCTTCGATTTGGTACCATTTCCTCTTCAAATGGGCAAAACCCATGGAGATGAAGTTCCTAATTTATGGATTTTGAAAAGATAGAAATGTAGAGCTTGAGAGGGGAGTTCAAATATGTATTTTATTTTACATTTGGAGCTCAAATGGAGCTAGAGCATGAGGTAGAAGGTGGAGTTGCCATGGGAGCATTCTTGAACTGTCAAAAATCGGCTGCAAGGGGAAGAAGAAGAGGGTTCTGCGGAGAGGGGGACTCCACCGTGAGAGAGGGAAAGGAATTGAGAGAGAGATGAGGGAATTAAGGAATTAAGAAGAGAGAGAGGACTACTTTTTACTTTTTGTTACTTTTACCTTTTGCTTTTTGATTTACTTATTGTTACTTGTGTGTGTGTGTGAGAGAGAGGGCTGTTTACACCAGTAAGGACCGGCCCCTACTGTTATACTAGCTGGAGCGTTTTTCGTCTTTTACCGAAAACGCTCGTTGTTTTACCCGGTTTTGATACTATTCCCTAATCGGGCCCGTTTTCCGGAATTTTCTCGTTTCTTTATTTTTATTGGTTATTAAGCTTCCGTTAATGCTTAATAATAGTTGTTTAAGGATTTACAATTTTTACGGGTTCGTTTAACCACTTAAAATCACATTTTTGGGTTTTCTCGAATAACGTGCGCTAAAGCTCTATTAGCGTTTTAATACCTTTTTTGGATCCGTTTTCTTCGGGAATCCTTCCCGTATACTAATTAGGCATGAATAAGCCTTAGGAATCCTTATAATACGCTACCCAAGGTCTCGTACCTCCTATGGTTATTTAACGCTTATTTTAGCGCTTTCCACTTTCTAAGCGTTTTCTCATTTCTTTTGGATTTATTTTCCTTACCAAAATTACATAGGCACTATTAGGCCCTTAAATACCATATTATAATAATTTAATCACCATATTTAAGTTCGGAGTATTTCAAAGGGTAAATTGTGGTTTGATTTAAGGGCCTTGGAGCCAAGTCATTCAAGAGTATTGCATTGTATTGTGATTGAAGAGATTTTGGATTAAATTATGTGCTGGTAGAATCCAATAAGGATTTGGTTAGCTTGTGTTGAATTGTGAATGTTTTGGATTAGATGATGAAGAAAATGGAATTTGGATGAGCTAGTATAGTGACGAAGTTATGGTTAAATTTCTGTAGAAAACAAGTGGTCTAGGTGATGATATGAGTTTGAAGAACCTAAGGTTAACTAGGAGTGATAGTGATTAATTTAGGGTAAATTAATCACCTTGAAGTGTTAGTTGAAGGGTGGAAAAGAGTTGTGCAAAAATCTATAGCAAAAATGGTGTATGAGTGCCTTGGATTTGCTAGAAATGAACTAAGGTATAAAGCCTGGAAATTAATGAATGTACTTGGGTAATAGAGATGAATATGCTTAAGGAGGATTTGGTATGGTCAAAATGGTTGAGAGTATGTTGTAAACTGTCATGGGAATGTTTGGAAATGTATTCGTGTGTTTAATGTGCAGAAAATGAGAGTGAACATTTGTAGAATTGATCAAGGATTGAATGATTGGTTTGATCAATGGATCAAGGGATTTAAAGTTTTATTATGGTGTTAGAACATGTTTGGAAACATGTGGAAATATTAGAAAAGAATTGAAGTTAGAATAGAGATAGAAAACTGTCAAATTTTACATTTTGTAGCAGGGTCCGGGACCTACTCCTTGGATGTAGTCCAGAACCACAAGTTAAAATGAGCCGAGAGTACAATTCTGTGACTGGTCCGGGACTTAGGACCAGGGTAAAGTCCCGGACCACCCCATTAAAAGCGTCCGAGAGAATACTGCAACATTGGTCCGGGACTTGGGGTAAGTACAAGGTCCCGAACCACATAAAAAAAATCACCCGAGAGTCATTACAGTGCATTGGTCCAGGAGTTAAGGACAGGACCAAGTCCCGGACCACCCCTAATTTGTTACCGTGAGTGTATAAATGACATTAAATGATAGGGAATTGATTTGTAATGATATAAGAAGATGTTTAGGACTTGTTTGGTGACATGTAAAGGTCATTAGGATGATTAAACAAGTATGAGATTGAATGTGAAAGTGAAGAACTTAAAATCACATGAGTAAAGTTAAGATTAACGGGACAACGGGGTTAAATACGGGAGTACTAGTCGTTAACTACTGTATTGTCATGATGTTAATGGAAACACTTGGAATGTTACCAGTAATGCGATAATTATCCGAGGAGCATGAGATGACGCGCTAGAGTGATTCCTTGGTGAACGGTATGGTTTTCTTGCAATCTGTGTCCTACCGAGTTACACTCGGCTTGTGTGCTACTTGTTATTGTGTGCCGACCTAACAAGATAAAAGCACAAAATGTTTATTCCAATTGATATATACATATATCTTGATGCCTATTGTGTGAACTAACCAAGCTTGTTTGAGTTGCGAACTAACTAAGTATTGTTGTCCAACTCACAATAAAACAACATTTGGTTAGAGACTCGTAGTGAGAGTCGTTACACAAAGTAACTAAAACGTGGAGAAACACGTAAGAAATCTCAACTAGAGAGGATAAGTATAGTTCAATCTTATGAACTCTATTGAAACGTGAAAGAAGATATACGAGACTATAGAACTCCCTCTTTATGGTAGTCACCTCTTATATGAGGATTCGACCCGATATGAGAAAATGACCCGAACGTATAAGTATTCGAAATGTTGGGGCAACCCTTAAACCTGAGAATACAAGAACTCAAGAAAAATCGCTAAGCTACTAGATGACATCAAGAGCGATGCTTCTAGGCTAATATACGTAGTTATATTGTGACTCCGAGGAGAGGAGTATTTGGGAATGTGAGAAGTCCGATGGAGATTCAGACGTAAGTAAGAAAGTGGAACTAGAAGAGTAGTTTCGGTTTCAAGTTGAACTTCCCACCATGCTAGACCCGGTGTAGGGTCGAAACCGGGGAAGTAAGACTAGAACCCGAAAGCCCAGGGTGAGATCTATATGTGTCTCTACCCGGAGGCCTAAGAGGCTTAACCGTAGTTATCCGACTTAGAGAGATGAGCGGATAAGCATGAGAAAGGACCGATGATGAGAGTTGAGAGAGTCTCTGCCCGGTGGTCAAGTGAATTGACGTGTGAATTATTCAAGAGTAGATTAATTAAGAGAACTAGATCGAGACCGAGAGTGTCAATGGATTTAAGAACAAGTAAAACTATCCGACTTAGAAGGATGAGTTAATGAATAATGAGAATGAGGCGTTATTGAGGTAGAAACCCTCAAGGTCTAAAAACAAGGTAATGTAAACTAACAACTTAATGTGTTCGCCTTGTTGTTGTATTCCTATGTTCAAATACTTGTTGATGCGAGCATATAGTGTGTTTGCAGCATTTCATGTTATGATTTAAATAAAATCAATCGCATGCTTAGACGACAATTAGTTGTTGTGACCTGGTAGTAGCGGGTTGCACGACTACCATAACAGCAAAGGTGCTGAGCCCTTTGTGGCCACCCATTATTTTTCAGGTACAATGGAGAAGATTACCGTTCGAGAGTAGGATGGGGACTGCAGCAATGCATGGGTAGTTTGATAATTGTTTATGTGTTTGTTAGTTGTTGTAGGACCGAAATGTTATCGACCTGTAGAATGTAACAAACTCGGTATAGTTGTGAATGTATATGACTCGGTTAAGAAATGAAATGAGATTGTCTTGTATTAAGTACTCGGAATTTCTAGTCCATCAGACCGTTATTGTATTTGAGTTAGGCCTTGTTAGTCACGTGAGTGGCTAGGGCCATTGTATAACCCACTGTTTGTATTAGGATTTCCGCTGCGAATGTAATGATGAATGAGACAGATTAAGGGTTAATGAGTGTTTAGCGGTAGGAGTGTTACAAAAGTGGTATCAGAGCGGAGTACCGCTCTGATGACTGAAATTACTGAGTTAGGGAAATAGTGAGTTAGAAATAGAGACTTTGGGGTTAAGGGTTGAGTGATACCGTGAGAGATACACTAGATAGGAATTCCTAGTGTGTACTGGAAACCTACAATATCCAAACCCGCCCTCCACATTCCCTATTTTATAACTCGGGAAAGAACGCCAGAGAGATGGAAGTCCTCTCTTACTCGGGAAAACCTGATCTGGCAGTTATGAAATAACCCTGTAAGAACAAGAACCTGTCATACGGTAGATTCCAAGAACTGGAAATCCCGAAGATGGTTCCCGTTTGAACGACGTTACCCGCACTTAATGGCGGAAGGTTGAGAATCCAACGCCAAGGAGACTGAAATTTCCGGCAGCATGGGTCGACATGCTTAGCAGTCGAGAGAACCACGCCTGGCCAGCAAGAAGGAAAGAACTAATAGTGCAACGAAGCGGAAAAAGGAGAAGTAACAAACCCGGGACGCATGCCTACGGGGCCGCAACAGTTGGATAATACCACCAACGGTATACCAACCGACTAAGGAACTAGTCAAGAATGGGTAACTCCAACCCTACATGCCAAAGAAAATTACAATACCTGATTGAAATTGCTTAGACAACCATGAGCACAGCTACGAAGTATACTCCGATAGGACTGTAGACGTAGTGCCTAAACAAGAGTCAAGCCTCGGTAACCACGGTAAATGTGTGGGAACGAGCAGTAAGGAAGGACACCGAACTAAGTAAATAGGGGTGTCCGAGGATGGAGAAGCACCCTGATCAATGACTACTATGTCAAGAGAAATGAGAAGCTACTCAGAAGGTCGATAATTAAGATCAGAGGATCAAAGAAGGAGCCAACAAGACTACCAAGTACGGTACAGATGGAAACAATATCGCAACCGGTATGTGTTAAACCGATAGCCAGCCTGCATGGTGCACTTGCCAAGGCAAGTGCTGTAATAACAGGGCTGTTCGGAGAAATTTAACAACTTGAAGACTTAGTAAAGTACCACGATGGCGAAGGAAGAAATTATAGGATCACAAATCCTACGAACTTGAAAAGAGAAACCTTGGGAGGACCTAACGGCCTAACCATTGTATTAAAATATGTACCAGTCAGCGAGAAGCAAGACTCGGTCAAGACCACCAGACAAGGAAATATCATGAAATTTTTCTGTCAAACTCAAATTTTTCTAAAACCTCAAATTTTTTTTAAAAACCAAACCTAGAAGAACCACAGTAAGTTATCATAGGGCGATACAAGAGGAGTTGACAACAGAATACTTCACATAGGCAGGTGACGAACACTACGAGCGTACAGAAACGAGTTGTGGGACGACCACACTCCAAAAGAGCTTGCGGGCCTGACAGACTTACTTATAGGTTAGTCGGGTAAGTAGTAATGTATCAGTAAGGTACCCCACATATGTATACGAGTAGTTTACGGAACACGAGAAGTAGTTGACTCCACACCACAGTCAGCAATGCAAATTCAGACTAGAGCAGCTGACCACTTCGGACGATGGAAGAGAAAGAACTCAAGAAGCTAAAGGAATCAGAGAACGCATTCCAGTAAAATGAATAAGAGTTAGGAAGTGAGAGAAGCACTGATTATTAATTACAAATATTTGATATGTCTCAAGAATCTCAAAGGGAACATGATAGCTAGAATGAATACCCAGCCTAAGCACAGTAAGGCAAGTCTAACATAGACACGTCAATGTTCAACGAACGGGATAGAATTCCTAGAACAATCACCAAGGCTATTGGGAAATATCATTCTTCACTGAAGTGGATATAAACCCAGCCAAGAACGCAAAGGAGAAAGCATTAACAGTCCACCAGAGACGGGAGACATTACCATCCTAAACAAGAAAGTTCAAAATACGGTACCGCGAAGCGAAGTAGTTAACCGAACATACTCACGAACATTAGCCAGATGAGATGGCGTAACTCAGCAACACCCAAGATTAATCCTTAGAAGGTGCCTGAGTCCAGAACAGTTGAAAAAGATATTGTGGAGCAACACGGGAGTTAAAACGGAAACTCGGTTAAAACACCGAAGGGAATCCACTTAATTGAAGGTACCCTAAATTGCCAAGAGGCAACCTGATAGTTTCTAAGGGGCCTCCCATTAAAGGAAGTGTGATGCAACAACCTGGTCATGGAGCCCAGTACTATCTCCAAACCATTTGATGGTATACGGAGAAGTAAAACTTACATGAACAACCTACAATGAGTAGAGCTCGAGGCAACGTGGCTTATAAGCCGGGAACCAACTACATTATGTAGATTCAAACGGTTGCAAAACCTATATAGAGTCATAAGAAGAAGTGTCGGAAATGGCACCACTGAGGGAAGAGATTTTTTAAGGTCAATGAATAGAGCGGAGAACGAACCACTCATGATAGATGTGGGGATATCTCTCGTTATTGTGACACCGCGGGAGCGGTGAATATGTGGACCCTTCAGAGAGAGGATTCCACCCAGTAATATATTGAAGCTTGAGAAAGTAGTTATTGCCAAGGGACAATTTGAATAAGAAAGAGGAATTTCCAAGTCTAGTATGACGAAGGAAGCCTTTATAACAATTGTCAAAAATCGAAAGAGTAGTCAGTTTAGAAGTAAGCACTATAAGTGTGCAATGCGAACTGCAGGGTGAGCAACGCTCAAGGAGCATAGAGATTTAAATAATAGTATATTTTGTAATCAGCCAAGTAAATGGCGAACCATAAATATAAATGGTGGAAGTACATGAGGGGAAGCTAACATAGTAGTGAATGCCATGTAATCAATGCTGTATAATCAGTGAGAATAGGGTGCGCGGTAAGCGACCATTACGTGAATATAGACAGACAATGATATGGAGAATAAAGCGGAATTATGAGCTAGACTCAGTGGAGATGAAAAGCAAGAGATGGTAGATAGACTGGGCAGTAAAGCCAGTAGTTTGTACCACGTGATGAAGGATCTCACAGGGAACACATTATTCACTCCTATAGCAATTGCATAGGAAACTGAAAGCACATTCCTAGTGGATCAACTTGCAAAGTAAAACAATAAGCTTTGGGACAAGAGTACCCGATTACTAATAGCCAACCCGTACTAAACACGGAAGACTTGCAAACACACCAATGAATATGGCGCAGGCCGGTTAAAGGAAAACCTAGAAACAGACCGTGCAGCCTTGGGCCAAAGAGGCACGGAGAGCGTTGGACATACCAACAATCACAATAAATGAACCCTATCAAAATAAACGTGGGAAGAAACTTATGAACGCTATAAAGACCGATGCATAAGCAATGCAAGGTCCTACAAACGAAAGAATACTGATACAACACTACGTGAGTGAATGACCAAAAGTCAATGATGAGAGGAAGCACTACACTCAAGGTAGTAGCTCAATCTTAAATGATAATAAGTCGGAAGAACCAAGTGAGTAATCACCGAAGTACACAGTAGTATGTACAGTAAGTTTTGAGAGAACTGGATAGAAAATCTATAACTCATCGAGTTCGCGTACGTTAAGAAATACCACGTGTCAATTGAGAGATCTTTGTGCCCAAGAAAAAAGGGATAAAAGGTAGGTGTACAACAAATTAAGAATAACGAGAAGGGAGAATTAAGCTCTAAAGTTATCAGGTCGCGCAGCAGAAGCTAGTGGGCCATAATTTTAAGGTTTAATACACCTTGTGAATATAAACGAATGGCTAATTATCAATGTCTTGAAGCCCGAGTTGCTAGAACCAAACCCGGTTATGAGTTAAACAAACTCCACTGAGATTTCTTGGTGCACGGACTAAACCGTCAATATGGTTAAGACCTTTGACCAAAGAACATAGTATAATAGACCGCATGGAAGCTAAAACACTCCATGACGGCTGAATGCCTTAGACCAATGTTCAATAATAACATATGGTAGATTACGTGGGCGTAATCCCTTTTAAGGGGGGTAGAGCGAAAAGCCGCTTAGCGTATCTTTCACATATTAAGTACATAAAATACGGTGTGCATAGCACTAAGAAATTGTTTTGATGATTGGTACGTATGTTACATAAATATATGTATACATTCATACTGTAATTATGGTCATTACGCACTGGAGATGCGAATACCATTGATATAAACTTGACTATCTTGTAACTCCAGTGTGAGTATACAAATGGAAAGAAGTGGAGAAACTCCTGGAGAATGAAAACCCCGATAGTGTATGTCTATCTAAGATTAGACATGGTATTATGGTGTATGAGTCGGTATGAAACCGATGTAGAACCTAGTAGGAATTGAGTTCCCTAGGTAAATTACTTGAAGTAAATTGAGAATGATTGATGAACTAAGCTCCATAAATTGGAAATGTACTGCTTTATGATTATGACTAGAAATATTAAAAGACAGAAAATGGAAAAAATGATTGAATTATTTGTTGGTTGAAATTGACGTCGGAAGTCGAACTTGATTTGCTAGCGATCAAGGGAAACTGAACACAAATTGGGGTGGAAGGATAGTTCAACATTGATGCTGATCACCTCAGGGTTGAATGATTCTTGAAGCTCCCTATAAGTGGTCACAAGTAATCATGCTAAGAATAGAGGCAGTTAGCATAAATTGGATATGGAGTTGTATTGAGTTTTCAAAAAGGAATTTCAACTGGTATTTTCAAAAAGGAATTTCCTTCAAGTATGAAGATAAGAAATAGTTTTGAAACCACTACCACTAACCGAGGGCTGTGGTCCTTTGTCTTGATGACCGAGAGAATGGTGGGAGTGAGGACTACACTAGTACAAAAAACGCCTATTTCGGCGCCCCTATTTCGGCGGTTGTAACAACAACCGTTGAAATAGGTGCCCCGAAAATTCTATGTCTAAAAAAAGGCACCTATTTTGACAGAGACGACCACGATAGCTGAGGAGATATACGCAGCCAAGGATAGTGATGTATACCTACAGGGCATCAGGCAGAAGTTAGCAGACGGTATGACTGATGGTCTGAAGTATGAGTACGAGCTAGACAGCGAGGGACACCTTCGAGTCAGAGGCAGACTCTGCGTTCCTCAGGATGCGACGGAACTTCAGACCAGGATTCTCTCTGAGGCTCATTCCTCTACATTATCTATACACCCTAGAGCCACCAAGATGTACAAGGATTTGAAGCAGCTATTCTGGTGGAGCGGGATGAGGAGGGATGTAGCAGACTTCGTCTCCTGATACCTCACCTGTCAGAAGGTGAAGTTTGAGCATCGTCGACCAGGAGGCCAGATTCAGTCATTACCAGTACCGTGCTGGAAGTTTGACGACATCAGCATGGACTTTGTGGTCGGTCTTCGTCCAGCTAGAGGCGGACTGAATTCTATTTGGGTGATAGTCGATAGGTTGACCAAGACAGCCAGGTTTATACCTATCAAGGACACATGGAAGGTGCCCAAGCTGGCTGAGGTGTTCACCACAGAGCACATTCGGTACCATGGGGTACCGAAGACGATTGTCTCCGATCGTAACACACGTTTCCTCAGTAGATTTTGGTGTCAGGTGCAGGAGGCGTTTGGTACTCAGCTACGTCTTAGCACAGCCTTTCACCCTCAGACTGATGGGCAGACCGAGAGGACGATTCAGATGCTAGAGGATATGCTATGAGCAGTCGCTCTGGACTATCAGGGGAGTTGGGTGGAGCGTCTACACCTGGTGGAGTTCTCCTACAATAACTCCTACCACTCATCTATCGGCATGGCACCATTCCAGGCTCTGTATGGCAGGCCGTGCCGGACTCCCTTATCATGGAGTGACCCTACCGAGGCGGTCCTGATTGGGCCCGAGTATGTTCAGACACTGTAGGATGATGTCAGAGTTATTCAGCAGCACATGAGGGCTGCGCAGTGTAGACAGAAATCTTATGGGGATCAGCGCACCAGAGAGCTCGAGTTTCAGTTGAGTGACATGGTTTTCTTATGGGTGTCTCCGATGAGAGGGATATTCAGATTTGGGATGAGGGGAAACTAAGGCCTAAGTATGTCGGTCCGTACAGGATTACGAATCGAGTGGGCCCTGTTGCTTACAGACTAGAGCTACCAGCGGAGTTGGGGAAGGTACACGATGTGTTTCATGTATCTCAGTTGAAGAAGTATATGCCTGACCCTTCTCACGTACTACAGCCGGAGAGACTGGAGATTGAGCCTATACTGAGGTATGAGGAAACTCCTATTCGGATCTTGGACACGAAGGTCCGAGAAACGAGAGGCAGATCAGTTAAATTGGTGAAAGTTCTTTGGGAGCATCATGGGGTTGAGGAAGCTACTTGGGAGACTGAAGACTCCATGAGAGTGAAGTACCCACATCTATTCACATGATGTTTTCCCTACCCTGCTGTGGTTCACATTAGTAGCGGTACGAGGGCGTACCTTAGCTCTTTTAAGGGGGATATACTGGCATACTCCTCATTCGTTATCTCATCCGGATTATGCCTTGTTGCATTGTTAGTAGAGGGAGAACAGTATTAGTAGAGTGAGAGGTGTATGTATGTACGTAGTTTTACATTATGGCACGGTAGTATGTCACGTTTATGTTTTGTTTCAGTTTATATTTTGATTCAGTTTGATTTGATTTCTTTCGGTACTCTCGAGTGGAATGTTGAAATGGAAATAAGGAGGATGGTTGGTATGGAATTTCATTGGAATTATTATTGTCTCAGCACACCGAAGCGGTGTGAGTGCCTATTAGTTGATTTTTAAACTTCGACGCGAAGTTTCTTTAAGGGGGATATAATGAAATACCCTTAAATTAATTTAAATTAATTTAGGGGATTTCTTTTATTAAACCGTAAATAATACTATTAAATATTAAATTATTATATGGAATTATGAATATTAAATTATTATATGGAATTATGAAAATTTATTTAGGGGATTTCTCCTATTTGACCCTAAAGAATACAATAAAATATTTAATTATTATATATTATTATATAGTATTATGAATTTAATAATAAGATTTATAAGTCAATAAATCTTGGAAAAATTTATAAACACTCCAAGTATATTATAAAGATTTTAGAAAGAGTTGGAACATTGTTTTAAAACATAAAAGTCAATACAAAATTCTAGAACCCTTAAAGCTTCTCAAGCCTTGCTAGGGTTGAATTTTTGAGAATGGTCAAACCAGCCCATGAAACCTATATCAATAAATAGGTTATGGAAAACCATGAAGATCGATAAAAAGAACGTCAAAAACGGATCATCCTAGCCAAAGTTATGATCAAATGATGTTTAGAGCCAAAATTTTGAAAAAATGCTGATGTGGTAAGTGTGTGACTCTGCCTCATACGCGCCCCAGTACTTAGCCGATTTATCCCCTATATTTCCGGTAACCGATACCAGACTTTGCCCTAAATTGTGACCTTCATAACTTTCTCATCTTTTGGAATTTTTGTGCCGTCTTCTTTGTTGTCTTCTCCTACACTTCCTCTAAACAACCATAACTCACACTAAACCTAGTACATCCTAAATCAACGGAAATTCGATCCAAAGTAGCCACCCTGCAAAACCGAAACTGTAGATTCCAGTTTTCCTTCGATTTCAGCCAATTCCCAACCGTTTGGAAGAACGAGGTGTCTAAAGTTTCAGATTCGTCACCCCATAAAATCATAGTTTTCTTTCCAGAAAACGCAAGCGTTGCAAAGTAGGCTACTCAATCGGGTTGTAAAGGGGGTGTTTTTCCAGAATCCGATTTAAATCCTTTCGATTCGAGCAATTCCGATTACTATTGGGGAATCACTTATTCGAGTTATTTATTGTTGTTCACTTACCAGGTATGATTTCTCGTACTCTAATATTTTTGTTGATTGACTTATGAGACGTTTTCGAAAAACGCTAACTGAGTTTAAGAGGAATTTCTAAAAGGAAATGGTTGTGTGACTAACTCAGCTTGTGTGACTAACTGAGCCTTGAATGTGAAACTCACTTGGGTATTGGTTCCTTCTATTTGGTTGCTCCATTAAACATTGACTGCTTAGGGTTTACGCTTCTGCACTCTGTAGGACTGAGTGTTTTGGTATTGCTCTGGGTAGTTAGTGATCTAGTGGGAATGTGGAGAAGGTCACTTTTGGTAAATTCTTCTTTGACTCTGGATATCGTTTCATCCATGAGCTGAATTATTCCACTCTTGAGTTTGTTTCTTGGATCTATCTTCTCATTCCTAGTCCTTTGTGACTATCTGAGTCTTTCTACTCCTAACGAGAATTGGGTTTAACTAAGGCATTGGATGTTCACTAACACATGGTGTGGTTTTGTTTCACTAACTTTACCTTTTTTGTTATTCATCTTAATTCTTAACTTGTTATCTTGATTTGGTGATTTGTGGAATGCCATGCTCCTCTGTGTGGTTTATGTGATTGCTTTCAAGCTATTATTTATTTAAGAGTTGTGTTATAAGTTTGTTTTTGGAGGATCGTACCAGTTCCATTCCAGGGAACTGACCCACCCCTCTCGGGGTGGGCTGCTTGGTTTTATCTTGCAGGTACGAGTTACTTTACAGGTGGCCCTGTCAATATTATCTTGAGGTTGTAGAACCGCTACGGTAGGTACCTACCACAGCGGTTGTTAAAAGAACCGTTGCGTTAAACTTTTTTTCAAAAACAAAACAACCTATCGCAGCGGTTGTTGAAGGAACCGCTGCATTAGGGTCTCTTTCGAAAATATTGACAAGGCCTATCGCAGCGTTCTTACTAAGAACCGCTGCAATAGTGTGTTTTTTTTTCCATTCCACCCTACAATTACCAACACACCCCCAAGAATCAATCAAACCTGTTAACATCTAACAATTAACAATGCCACCACAGTGGGGCAGTAGATCAACTATTTCACCATTCAAATGGCCACCAAACCCATCTACGGGCAATAATCCACTTACATTTGCAAATTTTAGCAAATTAATCAAACATCACCAAAATCTTTACAGAAACCACAATTGTTTCATGAGAATTTCAAAAACATCCTACTTAATCCTACCAAACACTAAAAGCAACCTGCATTAACGCTCATGTATTCTGCCATTCTTCGAGCACCTCGGTTATATGTCCTTCATTGTAACCTTCTACCAAGTCTTCAAAAGCCTTGAAATTAACAAAAGAAATATGATTAGTTTCTAATAATACTTTGAGTTTAAGAATCAATGTTAAAATTTATCTACAAAACCAAAATATTTCGAGAATGCTACTTACCTTGTCTAGAGACTTCTCTGGCAAGAGTCTCGGTCCCGCTATCAAGTCACTCATAAACCGCATGACATAGTAGCCACATTCCGAACCTCCCGGCTGATGTGGACACTGCACATTCGTATACGTACATATTCAAAATCGATTTAACACATAATTATAATATGTTCCTATTTCGAAACTAATGAACATATTACAAAATTTGAATAAGGACTAAAAAAATACCTTGACTACATTCCACAGAATGTTCTTAAGTCTCTCTTCCCCGGAGTTGCGTTAGTACAGATACAAAGGCACTAGAATTCATATACACGGATAAAGTAAAAGTTATCAACCGGATGATTAAGAAATAACTAAAAATTGATAATTAATCAAGTTAAGTAAATTCATCACCTCATCAACATGTTATATATAACTGGCCTCTTGGGACGCCAAGATGCTGAGTAAAGCTGCAGGACTCTTGGGCTTTTTAGACATAGAACGAGCAAAGACCAGTGTCGGCTGTTCATAGATTACAATACAAGCAGAACTTATTAATTCAATCAATTACATAATACAAATATCATAATTTTTAAACTAACTTAACATTTGATAAATTCTTACCCTTGATGAGTGGCAGCATTATGTAAGATTTATCAGCAACTGCACACGCATATATCACAGTCGACAAGTACTGGACCAAAGCGTGGGGGTCAGATCCCATATTAGCTTCAGAACAGTAGTCAGGGCATAAGAACCTAAAACTACTATTCTCATGTACTTGGACCGCCTTGTCATCAACAAACCTGCACAATATAAGAAACCAATATTAGTGATTTAATTTTCAAATATACAGAGTAAAATGTGTACAAGGTATGCTAATTACTCACATGTAAGCCGATTTGAGAATCGACGCACTCAACCAATCCTTCGTGAACAACTCCACAAAATCACTAAGATAGATTTCAAAACTCTGAGCGCCTTCATAGTAAAAAAGATCTGGTCTTGGTTCCATTGTAACCGAATCTCTTGCTGGCGGCGTCATCAAAAGTGTGGAGTGCAATAGTTTCAGCTTGGGGGGTAAGACATTCAGAACCGCCGGTTGTAGCAATTCGATCTCATCACAACTCTAGTCGCGGAAGCCATCGAAGGATTAGCTGGTGCAACAACTCTCTTTCCTTTGGCCTTATCAGAATTTGATTGAATGTGTTCCTAATATATTAATTTAATAAGTATATGTTTCTACTCTAGGATATGTTAAAGAATAAGTTTTTTCATGGGGTTACCTGCTGCTCCCCAAGCTTAATCAATCTAATGGGCCACTGTATTGTCAGGGATTCAGCTTGACGAAGGGTGGATATGTCTGCACTGGGCACCGGTATCTGACAATCCGCGTAAGCAGGTGCGTAACCCTCAACAAGCACCCGGACATGGTACTCTCGGAGTGCTGCATTCCTCACGGTGTCACCACGAGAAGACTTGAAAAGTTTTCCCCACCCTACTTAAACTTCGTCAACGCCAATCACTTGGAACAATGTGCAGTCAATCGGTTTCTACAGTTTCAAAATTAAAGATTTTAGATGCACATAAACAAGTGTATAATTTGCTTTTTTTTATTTGTAGTTAACATGTTGTTCTCTAACCTTGAGAGATGAATATGGAAATGTATTGACAGAGTGAACACTACTGGGAGGCACTGCTGCGGGCTTTGATGCTTGTGCCTGATCTGGCGGTCTAGAAACCTCTTGACTCATCCTCTCAAATCGCATCATCTCCATAGCTTGAGCGATTGACTACTAAATTCATTTCGTAGTCGCTGCTCGAGCTCCGCATTCTGGCGTAAGTGCTCCTCATATGTAATGCTCCCTCCAGCACTGTGTCTGGACCCAGGATTACCGAAGGCTTGGCGTATACCGACATGACCACCAAAGCCTACTGCACGTCCCGGATGATCCTTCTGCCCGAGAGCGCGGGAAAGTGGATCATCCTGCCTAACGGGCTGCCAAGTGCCCTGGGTGATTTGGGAGCTTAACTCTTCCTGTTATGGAGTTTAATAAGTCAATAAGGATACTTCGGTTTATTTAACTGCTATTGCTACTCTATAAATATACTACCTCCGTCCCGTCATAAGTGTCCTGTTTGCTTTTGGCACGTTTTTCCACCTCAATATTAAACATATAAGGTAAAATAATTTTATAAAACTAAATTTTGTATTATATAGTTATCATGTAAGGAATCATATGCAAAACTTAAATTTTCAAAATTAATTTATCTTATATGTTAAAAATTGAAGTCAAATGACATGTACAAATAGTAAATAGGACAGTCAAGGTGGGACGGAGGGAGCAATAAACATTTTTTAAACTAAAAATCACTTACCATTTGGTTGATGACTTCTCTCGTGGCGTCATCATACTGAGTAGGTGCCGCCGGATTTGAAGGTTTCTTCCGTCGACTTAAGTCCCAAACCTTCATCCTTCATTCGCTGACATTCGATTCAACTGACAACAACCTCTCTTTCTCCCACTGCGGCACACACTGAGCAATACTTGTACTCCCCATGTGATGGGGTAACGATTTTTTTTTGGCATTTTGTTGTTGTTTCTCACGTATAGCCTACATATATGTATGAAAAGACTAATTATTCAAATAATATATGAAAAAGACGAATTACCAAATGAACTCTAAGGACACTTTAACATTTATCATACAAAAGAACAACTACTAGTGTGAAACTCACCTTGAACTCAGGGGTCAAACGCTTCGCAACAAACTCATTCCACTTCTCTTCAGTAATACCATCGTATTTTTGCCACGGTGGTCTCCGATCATCCACATCTTCACCTGTTGTCTCCTTTATCTCTGCGGGCTCCTCACAGTAAATGTACTGCCTCGTGAGCAGAGATCTGAAGTCTTTAAACTGTGTGGCAATCCCCTTCATCACATCAGCCTTCATAGAAGGATCTATACTGAATCGGTCCTATATGCAAAAAAAAAAAAATGAATTAGTGTAAAATAGTAACTACATAAATCTTAAAACAAACTATTAACATAAACAAATACCCGAAGACGTTCAAATATCTGCTCCTTCAATGCCTGAGGCACTTGCTTCCAATGGTGGTTTATATTGAAATATGTACTCACCAAATGCCTAGCTAGAGCAGTGAAATCATTTTTCCAAGTACCCATGGGCTGATTAAACTCATTGAAATCCAAAGGCTTGGTCGGGGGGCCTCTATTTGCTTTCATCCCACGGGTTGCCCCTTGTTTTTTGGGTTTCTTGAGAGGTGGAGGAGCAACCTGTATCTCTTGTGCTTCCTGTGAAGGCCCAGCTACCTCAGTCTGCTGTGCTGGAATGCCTGCTGTCTTTGATTTCTTTTTACCACCTCGTGTGGTGGTTTTTTTCCGGTCTACTCTGCTGTGGCTGAATTTCCCCAGTCAGGAGCAGCTGTCCTATAGGATCATCAGTCGGATCATCATCCACTGAGGAAAAAAAAACACAAACATTAGATCAATATTCATGGAACGATGTATAATTGCAAAAATAAACATAAATAATTAATGGTGATAACATTGTAACAACAATAATATGAATTAATAATGTATGTATTTCAACCAATGGTGTTACCTAGACATAATAACATATATCATGATCTGTTTTCTACCCAAACCCCCTCATTATGGTCTGATCGAGCGTAGATGGTCCGAACATCATCATTTTGTAAATCATCAGTTGAATCATGCAACCCTGTATGCAACGATACTATTTCGTCTATCATCTCATTATCATCATCGTCGTTGTCATCATCCTCAAACAAACTGGTCTTCTCCCTGGAAGAACAACATACCATCTAATAGCTTTTGGGTCTTCAACATAAAACACCTGGTCACAGTCTTTACCCAACACAAACTGATCTTCCTTATTAGTTGTAACACGTGAAAGATCAACCAAAATAAGTCCTTTATCATTTTGGAGTCCATGTCGGTTGTCCACCCAATTGCAGCGGAACAATAGAAACGAATCAATGTGATAGTTTAGTTCCCATATGTCCTCTATGACACCATAATACCAACTACTACTCCTCATTGGTTGAACCTGGTTACCTAGACCATATTCAGTCACCGATGCTTCAATTTTTACCCCACTGTTCTGATGTATTGATTTAGAATCTTGGCGTGCAGTGTAGTATGTGCATCAATTAATGTCATACCCTTCAAACGATACAACATCTGTTCCAGAACCAACAGCTTGACATCTGATTTCTTCACTGACATCCTCGGGGTTCAATGAAGCTTGCTCAAACACATATTCCTTAAACCATTGGACGAATACTCGATTTTGTTCTTTTTTAGCCAGATACGGTTTTTGGTAGGGTTTTGTCGACTCAACTCAGCAATGTGAATATTGAAGTAGGGTTCAACAACCTCAAGGTGTTGTAGTACAAACAAATGTGCCTGATTAATAAGATCACGAGAGATACGGACAACCTTTTTGCCAATAACTCCTTTACCCTTAAATCTACCATGGTGACATGGTTTGGGAATACGAATTGACTCTACATCATTCAAATAACTTGTCACGAATTCTGTGACTTCCTCAGTCACTGTTGCTTCGATGATACTGCCTTCCGGTCTATATTTGTTTTTCATTCTACCCTTCAGAATCCCCATATATCGTTCGAAAGGATACATGTAACGTAAGTAGACCGGACCACAAAATTTGATCTCTCGGACATTATGCACTACTAAATGCACCATTATGTCGAAGAAAGATGGTGGGAAATACATCTCAAGCTGGCATATTGTCACAACAATTTCATGTTGCAGATCATCGAGGGTGTCTGAGTCAATTGCCTTGCAGCAGACAGCATTGAAGAAGAAACATAATCGAGTTAGAGCATTTCTGACATTTTCTAATAATATCCCTCGTATTGCAACTGGAAGAATATGCAACATTAACACATGATAATCATGAGATTTCATGCCTAACAGTTTCAAATCCTTCATAGAAACTAGGTTCTTCCAGTTTGAAGAGTACCCAGATGGTACCTTCAATGTGTGCAAACACTTGCAAAACTTAATTTTTCACTCTTAGAGAGGGTATAACATACAGGAGGTAGATATGTTCGCTTCTCATCCTCTATTGGGTGTAGTTCTTTCCATATGCGCAACTCTTGCATATCTCTCCTCACCTTCAATCCGTCTTTCATCTTGCCGGGTATGTTGAGCAAAGTACCACACACTGCTCACACCGACGTTCTTCACAATGTGCATGATATCCAAACAATGTCGAACAGGCAGATGCCGCCAATACGGTAGATCCCAACAAATGGAACATTTTTCCAAATGTTCTTTGGCGGCTTGGATGTGTTTCCAAAGACATTTTCAATGTCTTTTACCTTTGCATACACTTCCTCCGAAGTCAAAGGCAGACGAGCCACACAAGTCTCGGGCTCATTGTTGAATAGCTTTCACTTTCTCGAACGGTAAGGATGGTCTACTGGAAGAAACCGTTGATGACATATGTAAATGTTTTTTCCGCAGTGCATCAGACGATCTGAACATGTGTCATCCTCACATACCGGACACACTTTGAATCCTTTCACCGAGTATCCTGCCAAGTTCCCATAGGCAGGAAAGTCGTTAACAGTACAGAACAACATCGCCTTCAGTGTGAAATTTTCTTTCACATGAGCATCATATACCACTGTCCTTCATTCCACAACAAGTTCAGATCATCGATCAGTGGTGCAAGATATACGTCAATGTTATGACCAGGTTGCTTTGGACCAGAAATTAGGAGTGATAACATAATGTATTTTTGTTTCATGCACGGCCATGACGGTAAATTGTAGATCACTAGTAGCACCGGCCAAGTGTTGTGCTGACTGCTCAACGTGCCATACAGGTTCATCCCATCGGTACACAATCCAAGTCTCAGATTCCTATCCTCATCCCCAAAATGATGTTTGAATTTTCTGTTGATATTTCTCCACTGAGGTCCGTCTGCAGGATGTCTTAATTTTTCATCAATTTTTCTACCATCCGCATGCCATCGTAAGTTCTTCGCATCTTTCGGTTGGCAAACAACCGTTTGAATCTAGGAATTATCGGCAAGTACCACAATAATTTCACTGGATGATTTTTTTTCTGAAAGGAGGAATCCTCATCATTGTCCTTGTACCGGGACAACAAACATTTAGGACACTTGTCTAGATGTTCGTATTCACCCCTATACAGCACACAGTTATTTGGGCAAGCATGAATCCTTTTATATTCAACTCCCATTGGACACATCCATTTCTTTGCCTCGTATGTGGATGTAGGAAGACCATTCTCATCAGGAAGCATATCATGTATCAGCTCTAGAAATGACGTGAAACACTTGTCACCAACTCCATATTTCCCCTTTAAGTTGAACAAATTAAGTACAACGCTCAATTTTGTGTATTTAACGCACGAAGGGTACAAAGGTGTCTTCGATGCGTCCAACAATCTTTGATACTCTTCCGGCTTATCGACAAAAGTATCCACAACATTTCTAACATTTCATCCATTTGCTCATCATGGTGAGTGGTCTCACTGTCATCGAATCCTGAATCACTTAACGGTACCGACACATTGATGGTATTGAAGGTGTGGGCGGTACTTGCGTAACGTGGATCATGAGCACTTGATGATGTTGAAGCACTAGCTGCAACAGTTTCTCCATGAAAATTCCATCTTCTGTAATGTGGCATGAATCCACGGGACTTAAGATGAAATCTAATTTCCTCAATGTCTACATATTTCCTTACGACCCCACAGTCAACACAAGGACATGAAATATTGTCCGCCTTTGTTCTGTCTTTGTGTTGCACTGCCGCTTTGAGAAACTCTTTCAGCTTCTCATCAAAGTAGTGATCCCCTCGATCACCGTACATCCAGTCACGCTCCATTCTATATGTGAAAACAAATTAAGTATAAGATTGATTTGTCTTTCAGTTTCGTCTGCATTTGTATATGGAGCATGTTTCTACTGGATGTACGGTTGCAACCAAACTCATCACTACTCTATGGTTCCAACCAAACTAACGTAGCCTAAGTACTCTAATGTTCCAACGTAACTAATCTAGCCTTATTCTAACAATTCTAACACAATTAATTTAACTTCAACAAATCATTACAAAAAATAAGTTTAATTACTTACTTGTTTTAAGGTTGTACAGAGGGGGAAGCTAGGAGACTGCTTTGGTGATGGGCTGGGAATGTACTGGTACAAATCCAATAGAAGATTCAGAAGACCTGATAAAGAAAAGTAAAGATTGTCATACACAAATAACAAATAATATTAATTAATAAGACTAATACGATTCTAGAAAAAATTTGGCATGACCTTTGTGTAATCATGTTAATCCCATGCTTATCATTAAGCATTCACCAATATCTTATTTACCACGACAAATAAATTCAACAATTGACAGCAACCAACCTTATTCACAATCACTCAATATTAACCACAACCACTTTTTCTGTAACACCCAGTCTCAATCCAATCGTGGTTATCGCAAACTATCACCTTAAATACAAAATGTAGCAGCGGATTCAATTACATTCCAGGACCTTGCCACGGTCTGACTAACAGAATATACCGAACATTAGTACTTACAAGTCTTAACCAAGTACATATCCTTCTTACAATCCCTTCACATCCTATACATCTTACTAACTCAAAATGTCATACGAGTGTACATGCACAACTCGTAGGCCACACTTAGCCTGTAACACGTCTACCCCATCTTACTCTCGTGACGGCCGCCTCCTGACGTTCACGTGTGTAGTAAAAACCCCCCAAAGGGGTCAGCAAGAATGCTGGTACGATCCTCTCATGGCCCCAAGCTAACGTGGCTACGACGACTAATTGTTGATAGCATGGAGGTTGATTAGATGCACAACATAATAGAAAGTGCAATAAACAACAATCCAAATATGAACAATCAAAGTTCAAACACAATGAACGACTTAAATGCGTTCCCTTAAACAATGAGTCAATTATTTAACTCTTCAAGTTATGTTTCCTCTTAATCTCAGTCCAACCTTATCTTACCTTAATCTTAGTCCTTATCTTAGCCTTGGAAACAAACTATTCTTTAAGTAGAAAAGGATGTAGCTTATCTCAGTCTTAGAATGCAAACCATCCTTTAAATAGAAATGGTTGCAACTTATCTCAAACCTTAACTTAATCTTAGAATACAAACCACTCTTTAAATAGAAATGATTGTATCTTAACTCAATGTTTATTTTTGTCGGGTCAAAAGCAACCCTAGCCAATGAGCTATTAACTCCATTGGTGGAATAAACAACTTATCTTAAAATTTAGGATTTAGGTGATCCTACTGCACCATCTTAATGCCTCCTACCTTGAACTAGATGTCCAATGTAGCTGAGCCGGCACCCGGCCTTGGGCAACAAGTCCGAAGACAAGTCCTTAAGCGGAAGTTGGTTCTGCTTTAGATTCCGACTTCCTTTCCTTAGCATGCATGACCGGAGTCAGTCCCGGGTTCCTCACCCCCCCCCCAAGTATCAGTTAGTAGAAGTCTCAAGACAATGTTTGTTTGGTTAAACCTCTTTTGGTTTTTAACAAACTATTATTAGGGAGTGTTCCTTAATCTCACTCGATTCCTCACTAAACTTTAGTTAGTAGGTTCTCACGGTAAGTTGTGTTAGTTTCCAAACATCACACAACAATACAATAAACATAATGTTCCGGTTTGCATGCTTTATCTTGTTTAGTGAGCACACAAAAACAAATAGCACACAAGCTGAGGGACACCTCGTTAGCAAGCAGGTCACAAGAAGACTGTACCGTTCACCGTGGTCGTTCGGTTGCTTACTCTCCTCCGGGGTCCAAATACTCAAGCCCTAAAACATTCATTCAGTTTTAGGTTGTTAATTACTTTCCAACAAGGCTATCTTACTTAACTTACTTAGTCACTAATGATCCCCATCTAACATCACTTAAGTTCTTACAACTTAATCTTACAACTAAACCTTAAACATTTAAGTTTATACTTAACTTAATCCCTTAGGTCTTTATCTTCCAAATTATCATTTCCTTCCTAATGGAATACCCTAATACCAATTAACATCCTTAGAATCTAAAGTTTTTTTTATAACTTAAGTCGACCGACCCTATCGACTGACCTTACCCAAGGTCGGTCCATTCCAGAACATACTACCGTTTGAAAATTTTACCCCGACCGACCTTGCAAGTCCAGTCCCCAAGGTCGATCCATTCATGAGAATTCTTCCCCGTTGAAAATTTAGGCCTGACCGACCTTGTCAAGGTCGGTCCCAAGCTCGGTCGATTCCAGAGACCAATCCTCGTACAAAATTTAGGCATGACCGACCTTGTAAGTCTGGTCCCAAGGTCGGTCCATTCCAGAGACTCAATTCGTACACAAAATACAAGCCCGACCGACCTTGCAAGTCCGGTCCCCAAGGTTGGTCCATTCCAGAAACTTTTCCGGTGGTGTAAACTGGGCTCGACCGACCTTGCAGGTCCGGTCTCTAAGGTCGGTCGGCTCCAGACCTTTGTTTTTAAATTCCCATTTGACTCCAAACTTCTCCACAAGTTCCCCCATGTGTCCTAATACCATTTAGGCACTTAAACTCACCTTAGAACTTCCACCAAACTCTCTAAAAACAATTTCCAAAGATCTTCTTAAACATTCACTCAATCCTTATAAACTTCTAACACTTAGCACTTATTTCCTTACATTTCCAACTTGTAACCTTACCAAAACTTCAACCAACCCAAGTGTTCCCTCCTTAACAGTTTGAGCACTTCATAAACATCATTCCCCATCCTCAATTCGTTTACCAAAACTTCCTCAAGTCATCTTGCATATCCATGCACAAATTCCTCTCTTTTCCATTTGTTACTCATCATTCCTAAACTCTTGAACATACCTAAACATTTCTTCCCATCTTCTTAGCACCTTAACCTTGTTCTTCTTTACCTTGACCTTTTACAGCACTCTCTTACACTTTTCTCTTCCATCTCCCTAGTCCACTCATTACCATCAAAACTAGAACCTTATTATTCCACCACTAGCATCCTCTTCACTTACACAAGCTTCCCAAAATTCTCATTGTTATATTCCCTAGCTCATACCTAAATCATCTTAAAGCATTATACACCTTCTCCTCCAAATTTTTGCACAAGTCTCACAATTCCTCATACCATGACTTTGGTGTGTTCAATATACCCATCAATCCTCTAATTCTCCCTAGACATCTCTAGGTCATTCTCATCCTCAAGAACTCCTTAGTTAACTCATTTCCACTCAAATTCCTTTTAATGATCCCAAGTAAATCCTAGGTCATATTAAATCATAACCTTCACGTAAACACTTGTTTTCTACTCAAATTTTGCCATAGCTCCTCTAGAATATTATCATGCCCCAAATGCATTGTTTTCCTCATTCAACCAACTCACACACATCAAGTCCTTTCTCATCTTATTTTCTCACCCAAATCAACTCATTCACAACAAACTCAATATAGTGCAATAATCTTAAATTGCATAGCACTAAGGCTCTTAAATGACATGGCTCTTAGGCCCTTAAATGACATGAATTTAAACATTGAATTTCCCACATATAAAGCTTTCAACCTGCAAATACACCCATCAATATCATAGTAGTTATAATGCTCTTAAAATCCATCTTAAACTTATATTACTAACTCATTCCCATTGGCTCCTTAGACATAAGTTCATAAGCTTGTTTAAATTCTTTTTCCTAGGTTATATAACCCATTATATAATGTAAGCTTTAAGCTACATTAGTACCCACCTAAAACTCATCCCTTAAAACTTAAACCACCATTAGGTAAGCAATTCACCTTGTTCTCTCAAGCTTATCTCAACTTCCTCCTTAGACCTTTTTCTTGAATGAATCTCGGCCACCTATTTAATTTCCTTTGCCAATGTTCTAATCAATATACAATGACTCTCATGAGTGCTAAACAATACACTAATCTTAAGGAGTAAACCCTAGGTTAAGAATGTGTTCTAAGGTATTAAAATGAATGTTTTACTTTGGAGTCTTAAGATAGGCTTGGATATGAATCAAGAAGGACCTCCTCTAGCCCTTGGAGAATAGAACCAAGCTAGAACAATTGAAAAACAAGGCTCCATAAGAGGGTAATTTTCGGCCATGTAAGAAAGTAGTGGAAAGATGACTTTTCTTACATTTTCCTTACCTTGAATGAATGGAGAAGACAATGAACACCTCAAGCTAGTTTTTCCTCCACAAATGGCGATTTCCCATGGCTCCAAAATGAAGGTTTTCAAATTTTGAAAAGATAGAAAGCTAGAGCTTGAGCTAACTGAGAATAATATGTGTTTAGTTTTTTATTTGGAGCTAAAATGAAAACTTGGTGGGCAAAGCAAGGTGTGGCAACAATGGAGCTGGTTCTCATGTGAATGGAGAAGAGAGGAGGCAGGAGAAACCGATGGGAAGAAGAAAAATGATGAAAGAAGAGGAGAGAGGTAAGCTAAATGAGATACTTTACTTAAAAGGTGAATAGTTACCTTACTTTATTTCCCTCTCTTTTTCCAACTTAGCTAGCATGTTGTGGTGACTCACCACCCTTAGAAAACTGGCCCCTTTATTAAGTAAGGCTAGTCATGGTCTGTGTTGACCAACTTATTGACTTATGTTGACTAAAACTTAAACTAGGCACTATTTGGCACTATTCACAAATTAGAGCACAAATTTGTGATATTTTTGGTTTCTCCTTGATTTAGGCTTCCTACTGTGATAATAATTAGTACACATGTTGATTAAGATATAATCATAGGCATTTAGCCACTCAAAACCCATTTCTAAGACAATTTCTCAAAAAGGTGCTTTAAGGAGTCTTAAAGCACATTTTGTGTTTAAGATTGTTTTTGAGCTTGGTTTTCTTTGGTAATTGGTTTAACATGTCCATTAGAATGTTACTAAAGTCTTATAATGGTATTTGGGTGCTAATCAAAGTCACTCCAAGCTTAGAGCACATTTTTGCCTAATTGCCCTTAAGGTGTTTTCTTGTGTTTTCCTTGTTTAAATTGTCTACCAATCTTTATAAGGCATATTTTAGCCTTACTACATCATAAATTGATGTTTACTTAGCATACTTAGGTTCGGGGTATTTCAATCTACCCCCCTTAATAGAACTTTGTCCCCAAAGTTCCCATGCATCTTATCTTATTAGAATACATGTCTTACCTCATTCCATAGATCATATAGATCACCCTTGTACATTCATAAACTTATTGACCCATTAGGTCTATCTTATTCTTATACTCGGATATCACACAACATGCTTAAGCATGTATAGCATTCAAAATTCCCTTTGTTCCTTTTGATGATTAAAACATTCATAATTTTTCATTGTATTCTCCCATGTCACCGGTCCATAGACAATGGCTCGTTCGTCCTCGTCACCATGGGCCAGAATACAAAACAACTCTATTCTCCCCATGTCACCGGTCCGAAGACAAAGGCTCATGCGTCCTTGACTTCATGGGCGAGACTCAGTAAAAAGGAAATCCTTTTTACGAGGTCAAATGAGGGATAGTTCCCTCTATTTGAAAATACAATCAACTCCCATTTCGTTTTATCCTAAAGCCTCTATCCATAGCGTGATTTAATTGTGACCACTAGTAGGGAGTTTTAGGAATCATCCAACCCTGATGTGATCAGCATCAGTGTAGAACTATCCTTCCACCCCAATTTGTGTTTGGTTTCCCTTGATCCCTAGAAAATCAAGTTCCACCTCCCACGTCATTTTCAAACATCCAAATATTCACTAATGTCCAATTTTCTATCTTTTTAGTCTTTCTAATCATAATCAATACATCTCCAAGGTGTGGACTCAGTCCATTAATCATTCCCAGTTCATCTCTTAGTAATTACCTCAAGGCTCTCATTCTTACTATGTTCTATATCAGTCTCGTATCAATTCTCACCATCTTATATCTCATAGCATTACTATCTTCTTCCTTATACTCATATCAAATAATATATTATAGTGTTATCTTATTCTTATCTCACATGTAGTTTCATACCGACCCATATCTCATATATTCCATATTCCTTAAGTCTCCTTAATCCTCTTTGAAACACCCCATATGGGTAACTGTACAACAACCTAGCTCTCAAACCATCCAGACTTGAAAACTAGCCACATTAGGCCCTCAATCCTAACTTGGGCTTAAAAGTGGAAGGCCTGTTGTTGTAGTCAACCTATGTGTTTGCATATAAGGAACTCACAATATTACTCATATCCCGACATGGGATGGGGGTATTACATACTTCCCCACTAAAACGCGACGTCTCCCGTCCTCGTCGCAAGCCTAATATCCAAGTCCCATGGACCTCCTCGGTAGGTGTCGGGTTGCCCATCCCAACACGGTCCCGAGTCCGCTCTGATACCATTTGAAACACCCCATATGGGTAACTGTCCAACAACCTAGCTCTCAAACCATCCAGACTTGAAACTAGCCACATTAGGCCCTCAATCCTAACTTGGGCTTAAAAGTGGAAGGCCTGTTGTTGTAGTCAACCCATGTGTTTGCATATAAGGAACTCACAATATTACTCATATCCCGATGTGGGATGGGAGTATTACACTCTTCACCAGTTCTCTAACTTACTCACTCACACCGGAGTTAACAAGTAGGTACTTAATATGTATGGTATTCACATCTTCTGTGTGCAATAACCATGATTTATCTCAAAATGTTTATGTAAAACAAATTCTCCAATTCTTTTGTGCTATGCACATCGTAGTTTACGTACTCAGTACATAAACATACGCTAAACGGTTTTCGCTCTACCCCCCTTAAAATGGATTACGCCCACGTAATCAACACTATATCATTCTTGAACATAGTTCAAGATGTCTAATTCTCACCAAGCATTCTAGCTTCCATGTCATCTATCTCACTTACAATTCACCAGAAATGACTTAGTCTTTGTATCGAGGATTCTTAACGGTACTTATACCATATTTTTAACTTAGTTTGGTCTAATCTCAAAGATACTAAAACATTCCGTTGCTAAATCTTATATTTGTTCCATTGGAAGATGTGTGGTATATCATTCCCTTTCTGCGTTCATCAGGTATGTGAAACCTCTTTTAAGTTACCGGTCTACTAGCTTCCGCTGCACGACTCTGATAATCTTAGGCTTAGTTTGCCTTTCTTATCCCTTTATTGTATTGTAATTCTTCTCCTGCATGCTTATATTTGTGTACTAAAGTCTTTCAATGGACACTGTTTATCTTTATATATACACGGCCTTAATGAGTTGTAGCTCGTCTATCCAGTCTCCCTGGAGATCTCATGTTTGTATTCTTAGTGTTTTCTCAAGTGTCTAAATCGTTCTTTCCATCTGACCTTTGGTCTGAGGATGATTCTTAATCTGAAACTACTGTTTAGTGCTTATTGCGCTTTATAGTTTCTCTTACATCTTAAGACATGTCCAATGTCAGTACTTAACAATCCGTGCTCTTCGCACTTCATAGTCCTTAATTATTTGTTCTCTGATTCATTTGTGTTGTTGGTTCAACTGAATTCTTCTCTTCGACTGTTTGTGGTAGTAGCTACTCTTGTCTGATCTTGCGTCGTTGTCCGTGGTACGGAATGACTACTTCCCGTGTTCCTTACACCACACGTTTACATGCATGGGGTACCTTACTGGTACATTACTACTTACCTGACTAACTCATACATGAGCGTGTCAGGCCTACAAGCCCCTGTGGGGTGCAGTCGTCCCACACCTCATTTTAGTAAACTCGTAGTGTTCGTCACATGTTTAGCTATTGCTAATCATGAAGTATTCTGTTGTCGATCTCCTCTTTCATCATTCCATAATAACACTTATTGTTCTTCTTGAATTTAATCAAGGGAAATCCATTTACTGTGTTCTTGGGTATTGTATGCTCTAGTTCTTTCTGTATCCTGTACTGATTCGGTCTCTTAGTGACTGAGGTCTCTTTCCATAGAGCCTCTTATCTTGTTTCTCATATTTGCTATACTAGGAACGCAATTCCAGTTCCTTAAGGAATGGGTAGTGTGCTTCCTATGAAATCTTACCTCACACCCAGGTCTAGCCTACTGGCATCAATGACAGTTTGTCTTTCATCCTATTCCCTCACTTATATCGGTCTTAGTTTATAAATCTAATTGCCTTAGTGTCAATATTTGAAGGCTCATACATAATGGTCGCTTTACTGCGCACCATGACTTAATCCACTTATAAAGGTATTGTCTTATGACTTCTGCTACCGTGGTAGTTGGCCTTTACCATGTTGCCCATTGATGGTGCAACTACTTATTCTAACATCTTATTTTATACTCAATCCCTTACTGGTGTAAACACACTAGGGGTTCTCTCATTTCGGTGTATGGCGGTTGTCGTACCGTGTTGTGAAATGGTTATCTCTTAATAAGAAGGTGTTCTGCTTCGATCTCAGGTTCATAAGTAGTCTAATTTCTCTCACATTCTTTCATCCTTTATGATGTTGTTTACCATGTAGTTTAACCGGTTACT
>CM041782.1:143441975-143562769 GCA_023374045.1 Limonium bicolor
GAAGAAGTCATCCGTTTAATCACAAGCTCTTCCGAGCGTTGGTCACTTGACGTACTATACCGTGCACTCACAGTGTTTATCTCTGTCGATTACTGATTCCTAAATCGTGGGTGCTGGATATGAGGTCTGTCTATGCAGCCTTCCTTACTACTCAAGTGTATCTAGTATCTCAAGGTTTACGGTCTTCATTGTCTAGTAAAAGCGTATTATATCACTAATAAGTGAAAGCCCTTTTTGAGGGGTTTATTCCCACTCATGGCCTCACAACAAGGAGGGGTATCCCCACCCTAAAAGGAATGGTTCGTTCTCCGCCCCTGCCAATAGCATTATCTCAATATCCTCATTGGTGCCCTTTCCTGGCAATATTTTCCACAATCTAAGTTATAGGTTGGTGGCCGTTCATATCTACGAATTGTAGTTCCTCATGGCTTAAATAAGCTCTCTTGTAACTTACTGCGCCTTGGACTTTGATGTAGTTAACATCTTGGCTCGTAGGTTCTTTGTGCTTAATGTCTCAGTTCAATACTTGTACTCTTACTTATCTGTAGGTTATCCTCTTAAGCTTCTGGTGCTTTGAACACTATCCACCGTTAGGTTACGTATTAAATGTAGTATCGGGTTTCATGGTAAGTTGCTGCATCCTACTTCCTGCTATGGAAGTTTATTCAGGTGATCTGAGGTCTCTTAGTGTCCTCGAAAATACTGTCATTTTACTAAACTTATGTCTTTTAGCAATCAAGGTTAGGTTCGTATTAGGAGTCTGCCTTACGGTGTCTACATTGGATATTTATCCAGGCCCTCATGTGCTTCCATCTCAACGCTTCGTTCAACATTCGTTGACTACGCCACCATCAGTGATCAATCATACTTCAGTGTTAATGAGTTAGGCAAACAATACTAACTGTCATTCATCAGTTTGTTCGGCTCGCCCATGCCCGCTCTGTGGGGGTAATCCTCTGAGCTTTCCTCTGTCAGGATTGTATGTCTTTAATCCTTAATAGGTTATAACTTAAGTTTATTTCCTCTGTTCTTGTTTCCGGAGTTTATTAACATATTCAACATAGGTTGTTGTTATTGGTATTCTTATTGGTCATCTCGAGAGTTCTTCTCCGTTCTTGTTGGAAGTCGTTGAGTCAACAGTCTCCACTGTATTATGTAACACTTCCAGGTATGTTATTGCTTACATAATGTTTTGCTCGGATCACTGAGCGATATCTTAGGTTTTCCTCTTGGATTTCAGGATTGGTGTTCTTACCGTACTGTCGGTTGTTGTTGTAGTAGGTTGTACCGTTGCTGATATTTATATCGTCTAGAATTTCGTCCAAGTTCAGTTCCCGGCTGACTGGTGTGTCACCTCATCTCATCATGGTCAGGCCGTCGGGCCTTTCCAAGGTCTTATTTACCTGTTCTTATGGATTTACAATCCGGTATTGCTACAACTGTAGCGTTCTCCTATCTCGCCATGATGGCTTTCCGTGTAGCTTAACCGTGGTAGCACTTGTTATGGCAAGTGCGCCATGCAAGATGAGCTACCTGTACCGTGTGCGTCGGTAGTGGTACTTCCACCTAGTTTCCATATTTGGTAGTCCTCGGGACTCCTTCTATGTTTTCTTATTTTGGATAACTTGCCATCCGGCAGTTTCCTGGTCGTTTTGACAGTACTGTCACTTATCAGGGTGTTCCTCTTTCTGAGGGAATCCCCATGTTATTTTCTTGCGTCTTAATCCTCGCTCCCGTTTCCACACATTATGTCGGGGTTACTAAGTAATGATTCCCCTTTAGGCACTACCTCGTAGTCCTATTCCGGTATACAGTTTGTATGAGTTTTTTTTTACCATCGTCTGCGCCATGTCAGCCAGGTGTGTAACCTTCCTCATTGTATGGGGTTTGGAGTCCCGTTTTTAACTAGACATTCGGGTAGTCTTAATTCTAATGCATTGTATTATCCCACTGTTATGCTCACTTGGACCACTGTCCGGTACTCATGTCGCTTATTCTTTCTTAACCATTGCACTTATAGTGCGTTTCTTACCATTGGTATGGCGGGTTTTTCGACTGCGTAGCATGTGACCCATGTTGCCGGTAATTTCCGTTCCTTTACTGGTAGAATTCCCTTGGTAGCGCCTATTTCACCACTGCGCTCCAGTTAAAACGTTCAAGTTCTCACAATCTGTTGTACAACAAGATGTTTCTCGTATTGCTTACTGTTAACTAACTGCCAGATCGGTTTTTCCCGAGTAAGAGAAAGCTTTCTTCTCTCTGGCGCTTGTTCCCCGTACTTCAAGCAAGGGATGTGGAGGCGGGTTTAGGTACTATAGATATCCGGTAATCACCGGGAAGTCCTGACTAACGCACCTCTCACTCTATCTCTCAACCCTTAACCCATAACTCCAATTCAACTTCAGTATTCTCCTAAGTTCGGTAATTTTGTCTTTTGATAAGCCGTAGACTTATCATATTTTATAAGCTAGATCTGTAATAATATTAGTTAAATTACGGTTAGAATAGGCAGTATTTACGTTATTTTGTATGTTAAATGAGTTTATATGTTCAGTCTTATGTTTTGTGTGTTTCTGTGCAAGGAGAGAAATTCTACATCAGGAACCAAGTATTGCCGGATGTGAGACCGGATCCCTTATGCACGGCACAGAGCAAGTTAAAGTTAAAGGAGTAATGCCGGGCATGTTGCCGGGTAGTATGTATCCGGCATAATAAAAAGATACACCTGTTCACCAAAAGATAGCGGTTATTTACCGTTATCCAAATACTCGATGCCGGGTATGGTGCCGGATATTATCTGTCCGGCACAAGTGACTTTTGCGCCCTAGCGGTTTCGACCGTTACAGCCCGCACACGTTTTAATAGACATGCCGGATCAAATCAACCCGGCAAGACATCCGGCATAAGTCTTTTTTGATGCCTATAAAAGGAGGCCGAATGTTTCACTTCTGGACACATCTCATATAGACTTCTACACTCTGAAAACACTCAAAAACGTCCCGAAGTGCTGCTGGAGGAAGATTTTGCATCATTTATCAAGAGAAGAAGAAATTGTCATCGGGTTAAGGCTAAGACCATTTTCCTTTCCCCCTTCATTGTTCTTCTTTTATTTTGAAGTAGAGGATGCATTAGAATCCTTAGTGGTACTGATTTGAAGTGGTTCTCTTTGTAAACACACAATGTTTATTCAATAAAAGATATAAGTCAACTTGGAATTTTGTGTTTATTGCAATTAGGAATGAAGTTGATCCTTCTTCCAAGTATTTCAATTATGACCTTTGTAAGGCAGAAAGGTTGAGGAATTCCAAGTGGTCTTTTTATTTGACTTTTATAACATAAAGGATGAATTTCAAGATTTATAATTAACCATGCTATTCTCCCCTTTCGGTTCGTTGATTACCTAGATATTGTTAGTTTTCGATAATGAATTGGGAGTACTTAGTTCGCATTCGAACTGGAAGAGTAATTTGATATTTGGAACATGCCGGATGGAATGCCGGGTACAAATCGTCCGACACATTCAAGGTACTTGTCTTTGTCGTGCGAATCTTGTCCGGCATAATATCCGGCAGTTTCAGGAGTTGGCTAAATTCTTGATTTATTCTTTTATTTGATGATCATTAGTGTTTTTATGATGTTGACCATTCGAATATCGGGCGGATCATTGTAAATATCATTTTAGATTAGGTTTTAGGATGTTTCTTAATTTACACTTATACACTTTTCCCCTCTTTTACTTATTAATTATAAAGGCTAGGACTAATTTTGTATTCAAGTCCCTAGGGTTCGACTTGCTTGGTCTTAATTTGCTTCCCTGCTACTTTTGACCGGGTTTTTGTTTGCTACCCGTAGTAGATTGAGTAGGTTTCCTTTATATTTATTTCACGCCGTGCTCGGTGCCGGGAATGATTGGCCCGGCACATCCTTGATTCTTTTCCTATATTTCTGTTTAATCTCTTGTACATAAATGTGTATATATTTCCTACTTAAATCTCTGTCAGCAAAATGGCGCCGTTGCCGGGGACTTGGAATTAGTCCATTCCTAAATTGGTAATAGCCTTTTTGTTTTCTTCGTTGGTTTTTGTTTTCAAATGTTGAATATGTCGGGCTTCGTGCCGGACGTCTTACACCCGGCTTCATCAGAAGAAGTCTGTGCTGGATATTATACTCCCGGCATCAAGCCCGGCATGTTTTACAATTTCGAAAGTTGTTCTCCCGATGAATGTTGTTTAATTTTATATTGTTTACGCTAATTTTTTACCTGCCGTGTAGGATGCCAGGTGTATATAATCCGGCAAATTCGGAGGAGGTCCGATGCCGAACATATCCTATCCGGCACTCTACCCGGCCTCGCTTATTAGCATTTATTTTTCTTTTCTCTATGTTTTTAATATTCCTTCCTCTTACAGATGTCTCACCCTTTGCCTAACTTTGTACACAGGATGCCTAGAAACATTTGGATGGCAAAGTTACAAAGTGGGGAGTCCAACCTTTTCCATTTCCTACATATATATGTAGTTAATGAGCTCTACCCCCGTACAGGGGTAGAAATCTTTAGGAAGAGGAAGAAATTGAGACCCGCCCTTGCCTACCACCGCCTTAGGACCACAGCACGCATGAGGGTCCTGCCTGTGGATGAACTTAGGCGAAGATTCCCTCATATGGGTATCTTCACCAATAGGGTTCACCGAAGGCCCCCTCTTATGTGATTTTTACTAGTAGAGTTAGGCGTACTAGGTTTAGGGCTATCTACTAGTTATATTTTAGTATATTTATATATATATTGTATTGTAGCTTCTTTTATATTTTTTTATGTAATGACAATGTTATCCCTTTAAATAAAAGCATATATTAATGAATAAAATTCCCTTTCATGTTACATTAAAACAATTCCTTTTGTCATCTCTTAGGTACTTGAACTTTCCTCACAAGGAGACCCTAGTACTTCAATTGAGATGGCAACAGTACGCAACATCAATCGTCCCTCAAACCAAGGCCAGATGCCGGCCATTAATCTTCCTCAAGCCGATTATGATGAATGGCAGAAGTTGAAGCCGTACCATCAAATCCGTTGTGTCAAGGAGTTGGGAATGTTTGATGGTTCCAACCCCGATGAAGCATTGCTCCACGTGACAAAATTCCTCCAACATGTCAATAGTCTCACCGCTACCGACGTGGTCTTGCAATTTGCTCGTCTCTCGCTTTTCCCTCACAGTCTCACTGGAATTGCAAGCAAGTGGTACCACAGCCTAACACCAAACACTATCTCTACGTGGGACGACATGGCAACGAAGTTCTACGACAAAATTTCTACCGCCAAGTCACAGTTTAGAAATGATCGCTGAAATCTACAATTTCAAGCAACCTGGATCAGAGAATATTTGTGAATGGGATAGATTTAAAGGATTACTCCTGAAGTGTCCCCAGCATGGTCTCCCGAAGGAGCAACTCTCACAGTTGTTTTACAAAGGACTCATGAACCAATACAAAACGATGGTGCTATCCTCCCTTGGCGCCGACATCCTGAAGAAAACCAGGAGAACAATTTCTGGACGGGATTGAATCCTTATGTGAGGAAATCCGTGATTGGGCTACGGGAGGAACAAAAGGTAATACTCCAGGATTGTACCATATTGGAGAAAGTGACAACAAGTTTGAAAAGTTGATGAGGAGTCACGAGCAATTGTTAGAGAGCAATGCCCAACAATCTATAAAGGTAAGTGCTCTACAAAAAGTTGTGGAGCAACTGCTATGAGTTCTCTCCCTCAGCAGGCCAATATGGCCAATGCACGACCAACCACTCAGGTAACTCGTTCTTCCATGTTTTCTATACCACCTTCTGACATGTCTTGTACACAGTGTGGAGGGTCACATGACTTTGAGCAGTGTCCTGAGTTACAAGAACTTAAGGCATCTGAGGAGGTGAACTACATCGCCAACAATCCAGGGTACCGGCAACCTTGGCAAAGAGGCGCCCAACCACCCAAAAACTTTCAGACCAGTTCCGGCTTCTCAAGGAGGCCAGAGGCAATTCGCCCAACCTCCCTATAACAGAGTGTCTTCTCATCAGTCACCACAACTCCCATCTAACTCATAAGCAGAGATGGCCGAGATGAGGGATATGATGAAGGCCCTCATGAACAAATCCAGAGATACTCAGGAAGAGATCTCTGCCCTACGCAAGGACCAAAAATCCCTGCATTCTCAACTTCAGCAGATCATGACCCAACCCAGGCCTTCTGGCCACCCACCCTCTCAAACTCAACTGAATCCCAAGGAGCATGCTAAGTCAGTACTGATGGAGAGTCAAGATGCAGACGCTTTCACTCTCCGAAGTGGAAGGGACGTAAGTAAAGGCAAAGAAAAAGAAAAAGAAAAAGAAAAACAAGTGATTTCATGTACTAAAGAGGAATTACTACCATTCCTACCATCTTAGGGGACACAGGCCCCTACTTCTTCTCCCTCTACTTCTACTATATCTCTAAGGACAATTCTCCTCCTAACAATCCGTCTTCCACAGAAAAACTGCCATTCCCTACTAGGCTCAAGAAAAAGCACATGGATGAGCAGTTTAAGAAATTTTTGGGAATTTTTAAACGTTTGACTATTGATATTCCCTTGATTGATGCTCTACAACAGATGCCTACATATGCTAAATTCCTTAAAGAGTTAATGAGCAACAAGCGCCAAATGGAAGACCTGGAAACGATCACTCTGACAGAGGAATGTTCAGCGTCCCTGGTACGCACCATGCCACCCAAACGGAATGATCCTGGACTACCAATAGTACCTTGTTGCATAGGTGATGTGGATTGCGGACATGGTCTGTGTGACCTCGGAGCAAGCATCAATATAATGCCGTATTCCATATTCACCAGGATTCGTGGTAGCCAGTTGAAGCCAGTCTCCTTCTGTCTCCAATTAGCAGACAGATCCTCCATCAAACCCATGGGTATGGTAGAAAACCTGGTGGTGGGAGTTGACAAATTCATCTTCCCTACTGATTTCGTCGTCCTAGATATCAATGAGGATACTGAAGTCCCATTGATCCTGGGGAGACCATTTTTGAGTACTGCAAGAGCGGTCATCGATGTGTATGATGGCAAGGTCACCTTCCGATTCGAAGATAAAAGATTGAGTTCAATATGGCTCAAATGGTAAGGAAGAGTGTCGCTGCCCACTATCTATTGTGTGGGACTTTCAGCAGATGGTGGAGAGGATGATTGCACAGTCGATGAGGAATATTTCTCTTTACCCTCCATCAAAACGCATGAGTTGGAGGCTCTTGACCAAGTCTTGATTTCATTTATTGAAGAGTCCCCAATCAAGGAAATCAATAATGCCATTGTTCAATTGGACAAGGGCATCAAGCTGGATCCTAACCGCAGACCATCACTAATCAGTCTAGACCGCTCGCCTCAAAAAGCTGTGCCCTCCATCGAGCAGCCACCAGAGGTAAAATTGAAGGAACTCCCTTCTAATCTAAAGTACGCCTTCCTTTCAGGTACAAACTCTCTTCCTGTAATTATTTCCTCGCTTCTTTCTTCTGAGCAAGAAGTCAAACTGTTAGAAGTTCTGGGAAAGCATAAGAGAGCGATAGGTTGGTGTCTGACAGACTTAAAGGGTATTGATCCTAGTTTTTTGCACCCACCGTATATGTATGAAGGATAATCATAAACCATTGAGGCAAGCTCAGAGGTTGAATCCCAACCTAAAAGAAGTTGTCAAAAATGAGATCCTAAAATTATTGGACGCTGGGATCATATACCCCATTTCTGACAGCCCTTGGGTTACCCCAGTACAGGTGTTACCTAAGAAGGGTGGGATAGAAGCAGTCCCTAATGAAAAAGGGAGTTGATTCCCTAAAGAAAAACTACGGGATGGCGCATGTGCATTGATTATAGAAAATTAAATTCCGCCACCCGAAAGGATCACTTCCCTTTGCCCTTTATAGATCAAATGTTGGAGAGGTTGGCAGGTCAAGAATTTTATTGTTTTCTAGACGGATATTCGGGGTATTTTCAAATCCCAATTGCACCTGAGGACCAGGAGAAGACCACCTTCACCTGCCCTTACGGTACCTTTGCATATACCCGAATGCCTTTTGGACTATGCAATGCACCTGCTACTTTCCAATGTTGCATGCAGGCAATTTTCGCTGATTTTATCGAAAAAAGTATCGAAGTCTTCATGGATGATTTCAGTGTATATGGCCCTAACTTTGATGAATGTTTGCAGCAACTAGATTTGATCTTAGCCAGGGGTGAAGAAACCAACCTGGTGCTAAGCTGGGAAAAATGCCACTTTATGGTACGGGAGGGCATTGTTTTGGGCCATCGAGTTTCCAAAGCAGGTATTGAAGTGGACCAGGCCAAGGTCGAGGTCATCAAAAAGCTCCCTCCCCCTACCATAGTTAAAGAAATAAAGAGCATTCCTGGGTCATGCTGGTTTCTATGAAAGTTTATTGCTGATTTTTTTCGAAAATTGCGAAACCGTTAAGTGATCTGTTGGCCAAAGATACAAGATTCAACTTTATAGAGGAATGTCTTGAGGCTTTTGAGATCATTAAAGAGAAGCTTGTCTCAGCCCCTGTGGTCGTTGCCCCTGATTGGTCTCTTCCCTTTGAGATCATGTGCGACGCAAGTGACTACGCTGTGGGGGCTGCATTGTGTCAAAAGAAGGATAAGGTACTTAGGATTATAACTTATGCAAGTAAGACTCTTGTAGATGCCCAATAGAATTACATAACTACAGAAAAAGAGCTTCTTGCTGTTGTCTTCGCCCTCGATAAGTTCCGTTCTTATTTATGGGGAAGTGAAGTTATAGTACACACTGATCATTCTGCCCTTAAGTACCTATTCACTAAAGCAGAGACCAAGCCAAGATTGCTGCGTTGGATCTTACTATTACAAGAATTTGATGTCTTAGTTGTGGACAAGAAGGGAAGCCACAACGGGGTAGCCGATCATCTTTCTCGCATTGACAAGCCATATGATGGAGTTCCCATTCGGGAATATTTTCCAGACGAGACAGTGCTCAGTATCGGGCAGATCGAGGACTTATCAGAGAAGAGCGTATCCGCCAACTGGGTTGAATTGTTCAATGCATTGAGTGCCAGCGCTGACGAACCATGGTACGCCGACATTGCCAATTACTTAGCCTCCGGGATAATGCCTCATGCTCTCTCTTCCCAGCAAAAGAAGAGATTTCTCTCTCAGATCAAGCACTTCTTCTGGATGACCCTTACCTTTTTAAAGTATGTGCTGATGGGGTCATCCGTAGGTGTATTCCTAAGAGTGAGGTCACCCCAGTTTTACGTTTTTGTCACACAAGGGAGGCAGGAGGACATCATGGTTCTACTCGGACTGCATCAAAAGTCCTCGAATCAGGTTTATTCTGGCCCACAGTGCATAAGGGTGCATATCAGTTTGTTTCACGGTGTGATAGTTGTCAAAGGATGGGCAATATCTCTCGAGGTCATGAGATGCCTTTGAACAACATTTTGGAAGTCGAGCTATTTGATGTTTGGGGAATTGACTTTATGGGTCCCTTTTCCCCATCTCAAGGACATCAATACATCTTAGTTACTGTGGACTATGTATCCAAATGGGTCGAAGCAATTTCCTGCCCCTCTGCAGACGCCAAGACAGTTCTTAAATTCCTTAAGAAAAACATTTCCCAAGATTTGGCGTGCCTAGGGCAATCATATCGGATGGCGGTTCCCACTTCTGTAACCGTCCGTTTGATGCCCTTCTACATAAATATGGAGTACATCATAAGGTCGCGCTCCCTTATCATCCACAATGTAATGGACAGGCTGAAGTCTCCAACCGTGAGCTTAAGTGGATCCTTCAGAAAACAGTCAGTTCCTCCCGCGAGATTGGTCTATGAAGTTTGATGATGCCTTGTGGGCCTATCGAACGGCTTTCAAGACTCCTATAGGGACCACTCCCTTCCGCTTGGTGTTTGGTAAGGCCTGTCATCTACCCGTAGAGCTTGAGCATAAAGCCTACTGGTCTCTTAAAGCCTTGAATTTTGATATGACGGCCGCTGGCATCAAAAGGAACTTCCAGCTATCTAACTTGAAGAGTTGCGCCACGATGCTTATGAGAATGCTCAACTTTATAAAGAGCGTACCAAGAAAATCCATGATCAAGCTATCTTTCCACGCACCTTCCAAGTGGGGATCAAGTCCTCCTCTATAATTCCAGGCTCAGACTTTTCCCTGGGAAATTGCGATCTCATTGGACTGGTCCTTTCACCATCACTTCTTCGAATGGCTATGGTTCTTTTTGAACTTGAGAACGCAAGCGGCACCCGCTGTAAAGTGAATGGATCAAGGTTAAAGACTTATCTTAGTAGTGATCCTCGTGAAGTCGTTTCCGTCTTCATGTGTTTCCGGGATAATATCCAAGCTTTACCTCCTCCCCCCAAGGTGCACGAGAAACTTACCTGGCGTAGGGCCGTTCCAACTTCCACATCCACCTTCCAGGGAGTTGTTTTCTTCCTTTCTTGTTAATTTTTATCTTTACTTCATTCCTTATTTATTTTCTTCTCTATTAAACACTGGGGACAGTGTTCCCGCCTAGTGTAGGGCAGGGGGACCCCCCTTAAAACACTTTGAAAACATTATTTTTTTAAAAAAAAAACATGTCTAGTTTATCCAATATAATAAGTTTTTACGTTTATTAAACCCCTACTCAGCTTGTTGCACGTCTTTGGTTGAGATGATTTTAGGACAGGATAATATTTGTTCACTCAAAGAGGTAAGCTTTCTGATGACTTCAAGGTGTCGATTTTGTACTTCATGATTCTTTTTGTAAATGAGTATATGACCTTACTTCTAATTTTGTCCTTGATATACTTTTGGGTAATAGATTTTCTTTCTTTTCAAAATTGTTCAACTCTTATGGGTGAATATTTTAGATCGGGTTTTAAAAGAAAAAAAGAAGAAAGCTTCAAAAAAAACCAGAAGAAAAGAAAAAAACATGAAGCATTATGAGGTCGCAAGATTACCTCAAAATAAAAGTAATAACCGAGAGTTTTTCCTTTTGTTTTTCTCCTAAATTCCCCGTTCTTTAATGAAAAAAATCATGGTTAGATTCAGAAACCCTTGAAAAACAGGGCTGAACCAAAAAGAAAACCATTGATGAGAGTCTTGGCCACATTCAGAAACTCTTGAAAAATAGAGCTGAATGTTGGAAACCGGAAAAAGGAGAGATGCAATACCCCTTATGCAAAATAACCCGTGACTTCTGGATCCGTTTTGAGATTGATTGTTTTTGTCTTATACCCACAAGTATATTTTTGATGGAATGAGAATGAGTAGGTGATGCTTATGAATCAGAGTCAAGTAGTAGAGAAAGGACTCTAAGTGTCATTATTCTGAGTACCTGTTTTGTGCACAAGTAGCTATTCTTTCCTGATTTAATTTTTGCTCGAGGACTAGCAAAAGGTAAGTGTAGGGCCTTGATAAGCCGTAGACTTATCATATTTTATAAGCTAGATCTGTAATAATATTAGTTAAATTACGGTTAGAATAGGCAGTATTTACGTTATTTTGTATGTTAAATGAGTTTATATGTTCAGTCTTATGTTTTGTGTGTTTTCTGTGCAAGGAGAGAAATTCTACATCAGGAACCAAGTATTGCCGGATGTGAGACCGGATCCCTTATGCACGGCACAGAAGCAAGGTTAAAGGAGTAAGGCCGGGCATGTTGCCGGGTAGTATGTATCCGGCATAATAAAAAGATACACCTGTTCACCAAAAGATAGCGGTTATTTACCGTTATCCAAATACTCGATGTCGGGTATGGTGCCGGATATTATCTGTCCGGCACAAGTGACTTTTTGTGCCCTAGCGGTTTCGACCATTACAGCCCACACACGTTTTTAATAGACATGCCGGATCAAATCTACCCGGCAAGACATCCGACATAAGTCTTTTTGATGCCTATAAAAGAAGGCCGAATGTTGCACTTCTGGACACATCTCATATAGACTTCTACACTCTGAAAACACTCAAAAACGTCCAGAAGTGCTGCTGGAGGAAGATTTTGCATCATTTATCATGAGAAGAAGAAATTGTCATCGGGTTAAGGCTAAGACCATTTTCCTTTCCCCCTTGATTGTTCTTCTTTTATTTTGAAGTAGAGGATGCCTTAGAATCCTTAGTGGTACTGATTTGAAGTGGTTCTCTTTGTAAACACACAATGTTTATTCAATAAAAGATATAAGTCAACTTGGAATTTTGTGTTTATTGCAATTAGGAATGAAGTTGCTCCTTCTTCCAAGTATTTCAATTCTGACCTTTGTAAGGCAGAAAGGTTGAGGAATTCCAAGTGGTCTTTTTATTTGACCTTTATAACATAAAGGATGAATTTCAAGATTTAGAATTAACCATGCTATTCTCCCCTTTTCGGTTCGTTGATTACCTAGATACTGTTAGTTTTCGATAATGAATTGGGAGTACTTAGTTCGCATTCGAACTGGAAGAGTAATTTGATATTTTGAACATGCCTGATGGAATGTCGGGTACAAATCGTCTGGCTCATTCAAGGTACTTGTCTTTGTCGTGCGAATCTTGTCCGGCATAATATCCGGCAGTTTCAGGAGTTGGCTAAATTCTTGATTTATTCTTTTCTTTGATGATCATTAGTGTTTTTATGACGTTGACCATTCGAATATGGGGCGGATCATTGCATATATCATTTTAGATTAGGTTTTAGGATGTTTCTTAATTTACACTTATACACTTTCCCCCCTCTTTTACTTATTAATTATAAAGGCTAGGACTAATTTTGTATTCAAGTCCCTAGGGTTCGACTTGCTTGGTCTTAATTTGCTTCCCTGCTACTTTTGACCGGGTTTTTGTGTTTGCTACCCGTAGTAGATTGAGTAGGTTTCCTTTATATTTATTTCAAGCTGTGCTCGGTGCCGGGTATGATTGGCCCGGCACATCCTTGATTCTTTTCCTATATTTCTATTTAATATCTTGTACATAAATGTGTATATATTTCCTACTTAAATCTCTGTCAGCATCTTCAGAGCGTAACTACGCTCTGATACCACTTTTTGTAACACCCCGTCTCAATCCAATCGTGGTTATCGCAAACTTATCACCTTAAATACAAACGTAGCAGCGGATTCAATTACATTCCAGGACCTTGCCACTGTCTGACTAACAGAATATACCGAACATTAGTACTTACAAGTCTTAACCAAATACATAACCTTCTTACAATCCCCTCACATCCTATACATCTTACTAACTCAAAATGCCATACGAGTGTACATGCACAACTCGTAGGCCACACTTAGCCCGTAACACGTCTACCCCATCTTACTCTCATGACGGCCGCCTCCTGACGTTCACCTGTCTAGTAAAAACAACCCCCAAAGGGGGTCAGCAAGAATGCTGGTACGATCCTCTCATGGCCCCCAAGCTAACGTGGCTACAACGACTAATTGTCGATAACATGGAGGTTGATTAGATGCACAACATAATAGAAAGTGCAATAAACAACAATCCAAATATGAACAATCAAAGTTCAAACACAATGAACGACTTAAATGCGTTCCCTTAAACAATGAGTCAATTATTTAACTCCTCAAGTTATATTTCCTCTTAATCTTAGTCCAACCTTATCTTACCTCAATCTTAGTCCTTATCTTAGCATTGGAAACAAACCATTCTTTAAGTAGAAAGGGATGTAGCTTATCTCAGTCTTAGAATGCAAACCATTTTTTAAATAGAAATGGTTGCAACTTATCTCAAACCTTATCTTAATCTTAGAATACAAACCACTCTTTAAATAGAAATGATTGTATCTTAACTCAATGTTTATTTTTGTCGGGTCAAAAGCAACCCTAGCCAATGAGCTATTAACTCGATTGGTTGAATAAAAAACTTATCTTAAAATTTAGGATTTAGGTGATCCTACCGCACCATCTTAATGCCTCCTACCTTGAACTGGATGTCCAATGTAGCTGAGCCGGCAACCAGCCCTAGGCAACAAGTCCGAAGACAAGTCCTTAAGCGGAAGTTGGTTCTGCTTTAGATTCCGACTTCATTTCCTTAGCATGCATGACCGAGTCAGTCCCGGGTTCCTCACTCCCCCCAAGTATCAATTAGTAAAAGTCTCAAGACAATGTTTGTTTGGATAAACCTCTTTCGGTTTTTAACAAACTATTATTAGGGAGTGTTCCTTAATCTCACTTGATTCCTCAGTAAACGTTAGTTAGCAGGTTCTCACGGTAAGTTTGTTAGTTTCCAAACATCACACAACAATACAATAAACATAATGTTCCAGTTTGCATGCTTTATCTTGTTTAGTGAGCAACATAAAACAAATAGCACACAAGCCGAGGACACCTCGTTAGCAAGCAGGTCACAAGAAGACTGTACTACACTAGTGCAGAAAATGTTTTTTACCACGGTTATTTTGCCTATATACCACGGTTAGAAACCGTGGTTTATACCCGCGTGGTATATCCGAAAATTGCAATAAACCACGGTTTTAAACCGTCGTTTAAAACACGGATTATAAACCACGGTTCTCTAAAACCGTCGTTTATAGCCCGTTGTGTCGCGGGAATCAGACGACTTATACGACGGTTGGAATAGAAACCGTGGTATATAACGTCCTTCCATTGCATTTTATACGACGGTTCAGGTGTATAACCGTGGTATATGACTCCTTTATACGACGGTTTTACAATAAACCGTGGTTTATACTCGTCGTTCCATTGAGTTTTAAACCACGGTTTTAAGTGAACCGTGGTTTTTTTTCTTTTTTTTTAGTTTTTTTAGCATCTACCACATATGTTTTCCAACACAACCCAATTTACAATCGCATATACAACCTGTACAGGGCATCCAACTGGTATTGCCCTTTGATAACCAACCACACTATGACCATAAACCAAGTTGCCAATTTGAATTGCAACATTGAAAACGAATTAATTGCAAACAAACCCATTCAAAAATAAGAGAGAGTTGAACTTTACAAACTCTTTGAGAGTCTACGTTGCTTCAGCACAAACAAAAGTGTAAGTCTAACTACACTAGGATAAGATCTAAGTAACACTCAAGTAATTTTTACACCAAAACTACGATAGATGATCTCTTACAAAGTGGAGATCGATTTTGGAATGTGCTCCCTGCTTTTGTGAAAAAAGAAATGATCTGTCCATAAAAAGAAACTGATCATCATTAGTACACAATTTTATTTCAAATGCAATAACTTTAACTAAAACTTTGATTGGTATGGTTTACCTTGTCATCATCAGCAAGCGTGTCAATATTTTGTACAATCTCGAACATGTACCGCATCACATAATAGCCACAGCTTCATGAATCAGGCTGCTGAGGATACTGTCATCACACCATCCATGGATTACCAACTTTAGATAGATCAAAAAATTAACGTTTAACTTTAATACAAAAACGCATAAATTAAATGATTACTTACACGTATGTAATGGAAGTCCAAGATGGAGAATGGTTTCTTCGCATCACTCAAACCAAGCTGATGACCCCTGCATAAATACAGCATTTTAAAATGAAGCCATTTATTGTCAATAATCTAGGACAAGCTTAAAATAAATACAGAATGCATTAAAATTTTTGAATACTCACTCCTTCAAATATTTCTCTACAGCGATCTCTCGAAGGTCATCAGGGCCGCCCAATGGGTCTAGTATCAACAAGCATGAGGTGTCGATACACAACACCATCAACATCCAATGATTGTTGCCACAGATAAAACAAAGAATGTTTTGTAGAACAATATTTTTAATTATCACAATTAGGAAGCGAAAAATTCCAGTTATTGTGTACTTACATCTGATGATATGGGATCAGCAAATATTTGCTTCTTCTTCGCACCGCAGCACAAAATCCCTGCCTCACGTGTTGTGCACATCCTTGCGCATCCAATGCGGCCTGACTTGCTGACATCAATTGTGGGCACAAGAAAAGATGGAAGACAATCTCTTGTTCGATATCAGTCTAGTAGTCAAACACCTAAACAACATTTTTTTCATAAGATATGTTAAATAGCTTAAAAAATGAAAGATAATTTAATAATTTAAAAGATACTTACACACAATAGGCCTGAATCACAGAGATGTTAAGCAGGTCTCCCATCAAAAATTCTCTTAGATCGCTCACGGTAATCATTAGATCTCTGGGCTCGGGGAGTGGAAAACATGCTTAGACACTTTCATGTTGAAATTGGTGACAGACTGCGGCTTCGTCATGAAAAAGTCATACAGCATTTTTTGTTTGTCTGTCAACATCTTCAGATACTTGGGTGTCAGAATTGGGGATCTCCTAGGAGTCATATCGAAAGGTTTACCACTTCCTTTCTCACACTCTGACTCTCCTCATTTGATTTCACAACTTCCTTCCCCTTATCCACTTTCCTCTTCTTAACCGGTCTTAATTCCTTATCAATCTAATAGTATACAAAATTTAAATAATAAACATATCAGTCAACAGTCAAGTTAAAAACTAAACAGTAAGCATGTAATTAAATAGTTTACCTTGTCACTACTGACATCAATGAGAGAATATGGCCATGGAACAACTGAAGATTTTGCTTGACCTATTTTACTCCACTGATTCCACTCCAACAGAAGGGGAGAGTCCTCATGACCTTGCACAATATCGTCTACCATCACACGAGCGTGGAGAGGTGGGATGGGCTTGAAATGTACTACAGTGTTCGGTCCGGCGTCCTGTAAACCCGACCGAATGCAACATGAACAGTCCCACAATCCAACACTTGAAACAAATGACATGATTTAGCCACCTACATCAACTCACAACAGTAAGCAAGCTAATAAAATTATATTGTTTTAAAAGTAATGTTAAAATAACTAAGGAGGAAAAAAGAACAAACCGAAATGTTTTGATAAGGAAATGTGTCTCTGGTTGGAGAAGAAGGTGCAGGATGATCTACCATCGGAGTATCCGCCGTCGTGGTAGGAGCAGACGTCGGTGTAGGATCATCGACAGTATCCGCCGTCGTGGTAGGAGCAGACGTCGGTCTAGTAGTAGGTGCCGGTGTAGGAGACGCGGCCACTATCGATGTATCCGCCGTCGCGGTAGGAGTAGACACCGGTGTAAGAGTAGGTGTCGGTGTAGGAGCATGCACCTGGCCCAATACTAAAGCCTCAAGTCTTCGCAGGCGCTCCTCGTAGGCTTGACACTCCTCAGCGTGGCGTCTTTCCGACTCAGCGTGACGTCTCTCCGACTCCTCCAACCGGTCATGCACCCGTTCATCCACCATTCTCTCTATCATTTCAGCCTGTGGTACTCTCGATCGAGACGTAGGAAACACGTCTTTTTGGCGAACTTCCCCTCCAAGCCCCCGCACTCGCCCTGGATGATCCTTTTGCCCAAGGGCCTTATTCAGTGGATCATCCTGAGACGGAGGTGCCGGAACCATCTCCCATCGCTCAGTCGAGCCAGACTATTTTAAATTAACAAAATTATTAGAAATGAACTTACTAATTAGTGAACAACAACTTTTAAATATATATACTTACAATCTTGGACGCCAACTCAGCAGTCTCGCTCTGCGGGAACACATATACCCCTCGTCATTTTTCACCATTCGACCCAGCATAAATGTCTGCACTCTACTTGCATCGTCAACATCATCAATAACTGACTGAGTGTCGTCTTCATTAGTTTTCATCAGTAAGCCCTCGCTCTTCCACTTCTCCAACCGCCCCTGTATCCAGCTCGCCCCATGAAGTGCTTGTAGATATTCTTCGCCGGTTACGTCTCGCTTGTTCTTGACGTAACTGATACAAAATTTGTATATTTGTAAGTTATACATAATAAAAAAAATATTTGTTAAATTTTATTCCTTAAATAATTAAGAAATAATAATTGTAAAAGTACCTTAAACTCTTCAGTCTGGCGATGGTCGTAGAATATCTTCCAGTCCTCCTCCGTGATCATACCATCATACACTACCCACAGCGGTGACCTCTTGGAGCCCGGTTTGGTAATCCAGCCATCTACCAACCGATGCTTGAACTGTCGTAGTGATGTTGCTAGAAGTGATTCAATCTTCGTCCGAAGTTCATCCGCGACCTTGTACTTCTTCTGCACCATCTGCCACATGATGTCTTTGTCTGCCTTTTCTTGATCTTTCCAATCCTTATTAATCGAGCAATGGGATTTTACCATCAATCCCAAGTAGGAAGCAAACTTTTGCTTCGACCCACCACGATGTCGGAGGTACTTGTCCCAGATCAAATCGATGGGAGAATCTTTCTTCTCCTTCAACCCACGGGTCGGTCCACGTCCCTTCCGAGGGTTCTGTGAAGTAGATGCAGCTGGTGGTTCTTCAGTAGGGACGTCATCGTCAATATCATCCAGCCCCAACAGTAAGTCCTCTTCGACTCTATCGTCAGGATCCATAATCTGAAAAATAATCAACAATTAACAAGGTTAATACGAACATCTACTGAATCAAATATTGAAACATGACAACAATGAAATAATATATATAATATTGTCAACCAAACTTACAAAATAACATTTCATCGTTCAATCCACAATCCTTCATTGTGGTCGGACCTTCGATATTCAAAATTAGTTACATTGTCTACCTCCATCGGCAACCGAATAGGTACATCTGTTTCATCTTCACAGTCGTATTCATCCTCATCAACAATATTATCAATCCCAACTATCGATCTTTTACTCTGCATTACAATAGACCATCTGGGATTAGACTGATCAGGACAGTAGAATACTTGTTTTGCCTTTGATGCAACGATAAAGGGTTCATAGTAGGAGCCGTTGTCGTTAAATCAACTAGCTTCATACCATGATCCTCCTCACGATATCCCTGTTTGTTGTCCACCCATTTGCAACGAAATACGCAAGTTTCATAACTAGTGTAATTCAAGACCCAAATATCCTCAATAACACCATAATATTCGTTCTTCAGTGTATTACGACTTGTTCCTGTGAAAATGTCTTGTGAAGCGATAAGATGCACACCACTGTTTTGGTTTGTCGATTTACAATCTTGACGTGCAGTGTAAAAAGAAAATCCATTTACATCATATCTCTCCATATGACAACACATCGAGATTTGGACCAAGTGCCAACAACTAGATCATTTCATCCACGTTCCTTGAATCTTCATACAACACCTTCTGTCTGAACCACTTAACAAATGTTGCATTCTGCTCTTTTTTTAATTTGGCATTACTCATCGTTGGTTTTTGTTTTGAGGTACGCTAGGTGTGCATCGAAATACGGTTCAACAACTTCTGAATGATTCAACACAACCAGATGTGCCTTGTTCAATGTATCAATATCAACTCTGCATAATTTTTTCCCACAGGTGCCAACCCCTTTAAGCCTGCCATCATGTCTTGCTTTCGGTAATCCAATAACATCAACACCGTGTAAGTAGTGAGTGCAGAAGTCAACTACCTCCTCTGTTACTGTCCATCAATATACTTCCCTCTGGACGCCGACGGTTTTTCATTTTCTTTTTCAGTATACCCATATCTCTCAAACGGATACATATCGAAGGTATAACGGACCACAATGTTTGATCTCTCTAACAAGATGAACAAGTAGATGCACCATAATATCAAAAAAACGAAGGAGGGAAATACATTTCCAACTGACACATGGTGATCACAAGGTCATTCTGTAGTTTATCCAGTGTCTCCACATCAAGCACTTTACACGAAATTCCTTTGAAGAAAACAGATAAATTTGTAATAGTTTTCCTGACATCAGCTGGAAGGATCCCACGGATTGCAACCGGAAGTAAGTGCTGCATCAGCACATGATAGTCGTGAGACTTCATCCCTACCAATTTAAGATCAGACATTGATACCAAACTTGATATGTTCGATGAGTAACCGGATGGCACTTTAATATGACGAAGAGAACTACAAAAACTTATTTTCTCTTCTTTGGATAAGGTATGACAAGCGGGAGGCAAGAATGTTCTTTTCCCTCTTTGTTGTGGCGCGAGTTCTTCCCGTATACCCAATTCAACCAGATCTTTTCTACCCTTTAAATGGTGTTTTGTCTTTCCTTTCACGTTTAGTAGTGTCGCAGATACACTTTCACCAATGTTTTTCTCCACGTGCATAGCATCAATGCAATGTCTCACCTCTAAATGTTGCCAATATTCAAGTTCCCAAAATATTGATTTTTTCTTCCAGATGCTCTTTTTACTGGCTTTAATTGGTGGACCGAAGTTGTTCATAACATTCTTCAACTGATTGTAAGTCTCAGCAGCAGATAGTGGTGGTCGTGCGACTGCATGATCCGTTTTCCCATCAAACTCTTTTGTCATCTTACGGTATTTGTGACCTTTCGGGAGGAATTTCCGGTGGCCCATGTACACATTTTTTCCACTGTGTTTTAACCGTATACTGCAAGTTCTATCTCCACATATAGGGCACGCTAGAGCTCCTTTAATTGTGTATCCCGAGAGGTTGCCGTATGCAGGGAAATCATTGATTGTACAAAACAACATAGCTCGGAGCGTGAAGTTTTTCATACCATATGAATCATACACTGTCGCACCTTCATTCCACAACAATTGTAAATCGTCAATAAGTGGTTGCAAAAACACATCAATTTTGTTTCCCGGTTGTTTTGGACCCGATATCAACAGAGAGAGGAGAATATGTCTGGGTTTCATACACAACCATGGCGGCAGATTGTATATTGTCAATAAAACAGGCCAAACATTGCCAAGTACTGTGTTATATGCTCAAAGTGCCACAAGGGTTCATCCTATCAGTGCATATAAAACAAGTCTTAAGTTCCTTGGGTCTGTACCGAAATGAGGGTATATTCTGTCAATGTTTCTCCATTGTGGGTGAATCGGCTGGATGTCTCAATTTTCCGTCATCCTTTCTATGGGTAGCATGCCATCGGAGGTTCTCAGCATCTTTCTGAACTGCAACAAACGTTTGAATCGGGGAATAATCGGTAGATACCAAACACCTTCGCCGGAGAACCCACGTTAGTGCTTATGTGGTTTTTCTCACCCTTTTTTACATAGCGTGATTCCCCACATTCAGAGCAATGGTCATCCAACTCATTCTCCTTCCAGTACAACATACCCCATTTGGACAAGCATGCATTTTTTTATATTCCATACCCATCGGACACATTAACTTCTTTGCCTCGTAAGTTGTTGTGGGTATCATATTGTCCTTTGGTAGTACACCCTTTAGCAGTTGTAAAAGATCTGTAAAACTGACATCACTCCATCCATGTCTCGCCTTCAGATTGAATAGTTTTAGGACAACGCTCAATTTGTTTTGTGTTTGCGTATCACATCCACTGTACAACGGTTCCTTTGATGCTTGCATCAGATTTTCGAATGTTTTGGGTTTGTTGGAAAAATGTTGTTCAACATCTTCCATCATCGCATTAAGGTCCTCCTGATCATCTGAATCACTAACTAGTGAATCATCTTGAGTATCCCCAAAATCGTGTGAAGCATCCATTTCTGATTGTTCTGCAACGACGTTATCAGCACATTCAAACACTTGTACTGAATGTTGACCATGCAGTATTGTTATGGCTTCATAATCTTCTGTAAACCCTCTGCGAATCAGATGATCCTTAATCTTGTCCACACCTCGGTATTTGAAGTCGTTCTTGCAATCGACACAAGGACATCGAATATATCCCTTATCCCTTGGTTTAATTGTCAACAAGGACTTTGCAAAATTTATTGACCCCTTCTAGGTACTTGATGTCCAATCTGTCACTGTACATCACTGAGCGCTCCATCTCCTTTTTCAACACACACCAGATGTCGTGAACTCGCTCCATTGATCTCTTTTTTTATTTACAGATTTAACAACCTAAACCTATCCAATCACCTTCGATCTCACCTAGGAACAAGTTAATAATATACAGTAGTTTAGTGATAATTTCGGCAGCATTACCCTACAGTTCTCCTAGTGTAGATATATATATATATGAATCGTTTCAATTCACATATATATATGTACACTAGAAGAACACTACGGTAATGCTGCTGAAATTATCACTGAACTACTGTATATTATTAACTCATTCACAACCTAGATGGTGAGATCAAAGGTCATTGGACAGTCCCAACAGGGACCATCTAAGACATACCTCTAAGGTAAATCTCAGATAGGTAATTCTATGTTTGAATTGATTTTCCATTGTTTTAATAGAAAAACAAAAATAAATTGAAACGTTTTAAATACCAACCTGATGAGTACTGGATGGTCAGCTAGCGCGAACAACACAGAAGAAGGAGAGGTAGGCAAATGCTCTTGCGCGTAGTATATAACACCTATTCAATGAAATTAGAATAAAGTTAAATTCTGGAAAAAATTTGGCATGACCTTTAAGTATTTTTAGGTACTCCACACTTTTTTATATATGCAAATCCAAACACAATAACAACATTCTCAGCAAAACGCACACAATAGACATCATCAGAATGGAAGCATGCATATTATATTTATGTCAAGCAGCAGCAGTTTATAGTGGATCACTCAAATTAATAAGCATGCCATTAAAATATAGAACATCCAGAATCATAATCAGAATTACAAATCAATTTATATTTGATATTAAATCTTTCGTTATTATGCAGTAATAAACAATGCGCTGCTTTACATAATTAAATTCGAGTATTATACCAGTTCGATCTGTTTGCTCCCCTCGCGTCTTCAGTCTGATTCTGGTCGAACTCGAAGCAACCAGGAAATCGCCGGTTCACGAAAATAGTTAGCGAAATGAGGAGGTAACAACTACAGAAAATGTAGCTTTAGATATATTAAAATAATCAATTGGGATGTTTTGGTTTAGGTCCACATAATTAATCAATTGAATCTAAAATAATTAAGTTTTAGTTCACAAGAAAAAGGAAATAATTGCTAGCACTATGCCAGAATACTGCCGTGGGCTCAGATCAGGCAAGCCGGTGGCAGAAGTTCACGTGCGTGGCAGCAGTTAGGGCGACAACCGGTCTCGTCAGAAATTGAAGACTGCGACTTCAATCAAGAAATGATAAGTTCTCATCTTAAAAGTTATAAAAACAATAAAAAATGGTATTGTGCAAGAGATGAAAAAAATTAAAACTGTGAGTAATTCTATGTTTGAATTGATTTTCCATTGTTTAATAGAAAAACAAGAATAAATTTGAAACATTTAAATACCAACCTGATGAGTACTGATGGTCAGCTAGTGGGAGGTAGAGGAAGAAGAAGAAGAAACGGGATGCAGTAACACCTAATGATATTATGATAACGTTTTAATTTAAAAAAATAACATGAATAATTGAACAAATGAACAAACGAATAAAATCTTTCTTAAAATACTAACCTAGTGAGTAGTGATGGTCAACTCAGAAATGGGATGGAAGAGGATTTTTCAACCGTAGTAACACCTATCCAATGAAATTAGAATAAGATTAAATTCTGGAAAAAAATTGGCATGACCTTTGCGTATTGTTAGATTCTCCACACTTTTTTTCAGCAGAAAACAAACACAATAACAACATCAGAATACAGGACCCATGAATTAATTTACCAGCCACTTGTATGAAAAAGAGAAAGAAAATTGGGATATCACTAGAGGCCACATAATTAGGAAAACTGAAAAAAAAAGATATGGCACCTACAAGTAGAATATTATATGGGTGGCTTGGCGAAATTAAACTGTTGACCACACCATTTATCGTTAATTCATAAACAAGAATATCATAATGAAATTACAACTGTTAGCCTATGCTAATGTAGATTATGAACGGGCATATGTTTCAACTTTTGATCGGTATCAAATTGTCAATTCAGTAACTTTCTTTCTCTGAGTAGCATATATGAAATACCCCAAACCTTGGTATGTTGTTAAAAATATTAAACTATGGTATGTGAAGGCTAAAAAGTGCCTTAGAAACATCAGTGAACAATTTAAACCATAGTAAAATGCAATAAAGCACTAAGATACAGTTTGAGCAAAAACATGCTCTAAGCTAATAGTGAACTTGGTTAGGACCCAAAGGGCCTACCAAGACTTAATAACATTTAATTATGATTTAATAAGGCTAAATAAGTCCTTAGGAAACCTTGGTGGACAGTTAAACCAAATAAAACACAAGAAAATACCTTAAAGTCAATATGAGCAAAAATGTGCTCTAAGCTTGGGATAAATGTGTATAAGACCTAATGGTCATACCTATACATTATAAATATGTTAATGAACATATTAAATCAATTACCAAAGAAAACCAAGCTTGAAAACAAGTTAAAACATAAATGTGCTTTAAGGAGTCTTAAAGCACGTTTTTGAAAAATTGTCTTGTAAATGAGTTTTGAATGGCTAGATGTCCATCATTACTCTTTAATTAACATGTGGACTATATAGTATCACATTTGGGTGGCTATATCAATGGGAAATCAAAATTTTCATTTCTATGTGCCTTGTTTTTGTGAATAGTGATTTTTGTAAGCTAGTTGTGACATATGTTGTTATAAGTAATTAAATTGACCAACAAAGACTATAATACCCTTAATGATATAAAGGGGGCCGGTTTTTGTAGTAATGAGTCACCAAACATGTTAACTTGTTAAGTAAATAAAGGTGACTCATAGGTTACTATTTGCTTTAAGTTATAAATATCCTTAAAAGCAAAACCAATCTCATTTCTCCCTTCCTCCTTCATTTCACACGGCTTCTAACCTTCTCTACCTCTCTTCTTTCTGTTCTCACGGTAATGCTACAGCAACAGCACCAAATCCATCTTCCATTGCCAATATTTCTTAGCTCACTTAACAAATCAAAAGCAAACACCACCATTCTCTTCCTCTCATCAAGCTCTTCATTCCTATCTTCTCAAAACTTCAAGAGCCCCATTTCGGTGCCATGGAGTTCCACCATTGAAGGAGCTTGAGCTTGTCTTTCCACATATTATTGATCTCCTTTGCTTCTAGGTAAGGAATCTCAAAGAAAAATCAAGTTTCCTCCATGTTTGTGTGTGTGACCGAAAATACTCATTGATGGAGCTCTTTGTGTGACTTTGTTCTAGCTTCATTCCAATCTCTTATGGACTAGGTGGAGTCCTCTCTTCATAGATATTCAAACTCCCCTCAAAGATCAAGGTAAAACAACTACATTAATGTTTTGAAATAATGTAAACCTAGGGTTTACAATGAGATGAAGCATAAAGCTTATATACTCATTTCAATGTTGGTATATTGTTTAGTAGTTGACAAGGAAAGAAATGCCTTATCGGTTTTAAGAGGAAACAAGAAACAAGTTTGAGTGGAAAAGAGGTAAATATGTTATCTCAATGTGGTTTAATGCCTTAGGAGAAATGAGCTTATGATGCTTGTTAAAACTACCTAAAGAGCCAATGGTGAATGACCTAGAAAATGCTCTTAAGGAAACTATTAAGGGGCATATGTGATGTTGAGTGTATTTGCAGGTCAAAGGCATTTATGTGGGAAATTCAGTGTTTAAGGTTTATGCAATTTAAGGGCCTAAGAGCCATGTTATTAAGGGCCTAAGTGCCAAGCAATTTAAGCTTATGCACTATATTGTGATGTAGTGCTAAATGTGTGAAGTTTGTGATAAAATGTGTTTGATGGATTTTAGGTGTTCTTGAATGAAATAAGGTAAAAACCTAGGTGTTTGGATGTGAGTATATACAAGAGAAGCTATGGCCAAATTTGGAAATGTGTAAGAAGTTCTAAGGTTTTAAGTAAGTTTTGGTGAACTAGGAAGTGTTAAAGGTGGACAATGTTTTACTTGGGGAGAAAACATGTATTAAGGTGATTTAGAGGTGATGCAAGGATTTAGGTATTATCTTGGAAGTTCTAGGAATACAAGGTGTGTTTTGAGAATGTATTTAAGTCTTGGAGAAGTTCGTTTTAAGGTTTAGGTAATGTTGGTATCCAAGGAATGAATGATGTTTAGGTAAGGTTTTGAGAAAGAATTCAAGAGTTGTGAAAAGAGGATTTGGTAGTAAGAGGAGATGCTTGGAGATGATGTTATGAAGGTGAGGAAGCATTTTAGTGTAGGGGTCATTTAAGGTGAAACACCACTTGGGAAACAAAAGGAAATGTTACAGGTGTTAAGAGATTTGATAATTAAGAAGATTGAGTAACAAGTTGGACAATGTTTTAAGGTGAATCAAAGTGATATTCTAGCATTAGAATATGCCTAAGTTCATGTATGAAGCTTGGGTGGTCAATGGATGAAGAGAATAGATGAAACAAAGCTTGGAAAGTGAAGTTCTAGGCTGTCCGAACTACCGTCCGAATGTGGACGTTCGGACGTGCCTGTGTGCGCGTGAATATTCTGATCTTCGAACAACGTCCGAACTACCGTCCGAACATGGGAAGTTCGGACACACCTATTTATTTCTCGGGATTGGCCTCGAACAGCGTCCGAACTTGGGAAGTCCGGACGCAAGTTCGGACATTCACCAATTTGCACCCATAGAGTCTCGAACGGTGTCCGAACTTGGGAAGTCCGGACACAAGTTCGGACAAGGCGCTGTATGGACCAAAAACATTGTTTAAGGTATGGAAATGATGTGTAATGATGGGGATTGATGGTTAATCATGTTATGAGGTTGTTAAGGACATGTTAGGTGAGTTATAGTCACAATTTGGTGGGTGAAAAGTTGTAATAAAATGTGGAAGTAAATCAAGTTAAAATTGATAAAGTTATGTAACTAAGTTAACGGGGAAAAGTTATAAGCATTAGACATTTAATGATCGTGCTACCCCGATGTTAATAAAAGTACATGTAATGTTATCAGTTGTTCGAGAATTGCTCGAGGAACGTAAGTGGACGTGATAAAGTGGACTCCGGTGACAGGTATGGTTTTCTTGCAACCTGTGTCCTACCGGATTACACCGGCTTGTATGCCAATGTGTTTTTCTGTATGTTTGCCACGTTATAAGATAAATCATGAAACGAGTTTACAGTCGTTATTGTTGTTGTATGTTTACGTGCCGATACCGGTAAGCTCGAATGCGCTTGAGGGGCTAGTTAACCACTGTTAGGTAAACGTAGGAGAACGGTATCCGGTAACAGTGTTTTCGACTTAAGGAACGTTCTAACCACGGCTATGAGTGAGTTGGATATGTGATGTTGTGTGTGATGTTTGTAGGTGAATGTATGACTCTCCTTTCCCTTGTGTGTGTCTAACAAGACTTAACCCAATGTGTGATTGTTTAACTAAGTTCAATGATGAACTTCTGACATGTGCTAACGGGGGGAGTGAGGAGTCCGGTCTGTTCCGGCCACGCGTGTGAGTATGGGGGTCGTTGTCATAGCAGGTTCGATCCTCTCTGTATGTTATGGTTGTTTTCCAATTTGGTTCCCAACCTTCCCTTTAGCTTAACCAAGGCTATTACTGACTCACGTCGGGCCACAGGGGCATACTATTGTTATGTTTGTTTCGGTGTGCTTGGATCACTATATCCGAGACACCTTGTGTTAAGTTAACCGTTCATTTAACGAGACGGTAACGAGTTATGTAACGAGCTTATCATGAGACTGGCAACATTCTCTAGGCTCACCAGTGTATTAACAATGTTTGGGTCGGTTCCTAAGAGGACCATTCCCGTTATGTTATGTATCTTTGTTGTGATGCAATATCTATTGCGGTGTTATGTTGTGCACGTGGAAACGTGCAAAGTGTTGTTAAGTGTTGTTATGTAGTGTATGTTGTATGATGTAAAATGTGGAGTATGTGGATCATGGATATGAATCCCAGTTTGAGAAAAGAGGCGTTTAAGGATAACCTGATTTAAGGGTAAGTGTTGTCTATTAAGGAAGTAGCTCCATTAGAGGAGGAACACTCTAGGGATAATGAATACCATGAGTGACTTATCAAGTAAGGATGTATTATCCGTTTGTTGAGCCCATTGAGGCGAAATGTTATGTGTTGTGTGTTTACTGTCGCATGCATGATTTAAATATAATCAATCTCATGCTAAGACGACAATTAGTTGTGCGTGGCCCGGTAGCATGTGGGCTGCGGGATTACCATACCAGCAAAGGTGCTGAGCCCCTTGGGGGCCACCCTTTCTCTTCTTTTCCTATTTCAGGTACAAGGAGCTGGAAGCCGTTCGAGAGTAGGACGGGGTAGTCATTGTACATGAGTAATCGTTTATGTTGTACATATAAGTAGGTGTAGTAAGACCGAAATTGTTATCGGCATTAGTTATAAATACTCGGTATAGTTGGAAGGTGTATGTTGTCGTTGTGTTAATGGAAAGGGATAGTAAGGTGTAGTTGCTCGGGAATTTAGCCCATCAGACCGGTACAATGTGTATGTATTAGCCTTGTTAGCCACGTGGGTGGCTAACGGCGTGTAACACCAACGAGATAAGTAATGTGATGAGGTTGTTTTCCGTTGCAGTTTATTGTAAGTGTGTTATTGTTGGATGGGGTGCTACAAAAAGTGGTATCAGAGCGAAGTATCGCTCTGATGACTGAATTACCGAGCTTAGGAAGTACCGAGTTAGGATTTAAGTACTTAGGGTTAAGGGTTGAGTGATAGCGTGAGAGATACGCTAGTTATGAACTACCAGTGAGTACTGGAAACCTACAATCTCCATCCCACCCTCCACAGTCCCTGTTTGATAACTTGGGAAAGGACGCCAGAGAGATGGAAGTCCTCTCTTACTCGGGAATACCCGATCTGGCTGTTATTACGTACCTCTAAAGGTACGGAGAACCTGTCATACGGTAGATCCCGAAAACTGGGAATCCCGGAGACGGTCTCCATCTGAACAATGTTAACCGCATTTAATAGCGAAGAATGAAGAATCTTGTGTATAAAAGAATAGAATTTCCAGCAACCTGGGTCGACATGCCGAGCAGTCGAGGATAACCAGCTTGCAGCGCACCAACCGTGCAACAGGCAAGAAATGGATTAATACGACCCGAGACGAGTGTCTACGGGACCACAGTTGATAAATAATACACCAACGGTATACCAACCGACAAGGGAACTACAACGTAGTGCCCAAATACGTGGAACGGGCTACAAAGAGAATACAAAACTAAGACAAAGGGGTCTCCCAGAATGGGAAACACCCTAGTTGATGATCGTCATGTGAAGACAGTGAGAAGTCACCTAGAAGAGTTATTATCAAGGCAGCAAGATCAGTGAGGGCCAACAAGGCCACTGATGACAGTATGGGTAAAAACAATACCACAACTGGTACGTGTTAAACCGATAGCCAGTTAGCATGGCGCACTTGCCATAGCAAGTGCTGCTATAACAGGGCTGTTTGGGAAATTTATAACCACTACAAGTACTTGATAAAGTACCATGAAGTTAAGTGTGATCGTCATAACAGTGGAATGGCCTGTTAGCCTAACCTCTGTAGTTGTAAGTACACCAGTCAGCAAGAAGCTAGACTTGGTTAAGGTAAGAAGATGTTGTGAATCCATGAAAATTTTCTTTCAAACTCAGATTTATTTCAAACTCTTTTCCTTCAAAACCAGATTTTCTTTCAAACCAACACTTCTTTCCAACCTTCTTTTAAACCAATCCAGTAAAACCAAGGACAGTTGACGAGGATACAACAATGGATAAACTTTCCCTCGATTAAGTTCGGGAAGTAAGGAATGAATATTGTCACGGGACAATATAAGGGAGTGGACAACAGAATACTTCACCTAGGCGTGTGACGGACACTACGAGTGTACTAACTGAATTGTGGGACGACCGCACTCCGATAGGAGCTTGTGGGCCTGACAGACCTACTTATGGGTTAGTTGGGTAAGTAGCAATGTATCAATATGGTACCCCACATATGTATACGAGTGGAGTCCGAAACACGGGAAGTAGTCGACTCCGTCTACGGTCAGCAGTATAAATCAAACAAGAGCTAAAGATTACAAGGAATGGTTGAAGTTAAGGAACCCAGTTGAGATAACTAGACTAAAGGAATCAGTGAATTCATTCTCAAGGAAATGTTTAAGAGTTAGGAAGTGCGAAGGGCACAAACTGTTATGTAAAGACATCACATATGTCTTAAGGATCCTTAGGGATAAACATGTTAGCTGGAACAATGACCTAGCCTGTACATGGCAAGTAGATGACTAATGTGGACACATTAATGTGCAATGAACGGGATGAAATTCCCAGAATGAGTACCTACACTACCAGGAAGTGTTGATCTTCACAGAAGAGGATAATAAGTCAGTTAAGAACGCAAACGGCGTGGCTAACTGTATATACCAATAAGTGCGAACCAGATGTAATGGCATGACTTAGCAACACCCAGGAGCAATCCTTAAAGGGTGTTCGCATCAGTAATTGTTGCATGAAATGCATGACAGAAACACAAGGATTGAAACTAACACCCAGTTTAGACATAAGTTGTCAGGAGACGGACTGACAAACCTAAGGGGCATTCCGTGAAAGGAAACGTGATGCAACGACCTTGTCATGGAGCTTAATATAATATCCAAATCATGAAGTGTTGTACAGAAAAGTACATGTGTGTAGACAGCCAACAATGAGCCCAGCTCAAGGCAAATAAGGCTTATAAGCCATAAGCAAAATATGTTATATGAATTCGATTGATGGTAAAAGTTTATGTTATATAAGTGAAGAGAGTGGTAAACGAACCACTGCATTAAGAGTGGGGATACCTCTCGATATTGTGAGACCGCAGGAGCGGTAATTATGTGTATCAAGCCCGAGAAATATGTTAAGGATGGACAATGTTATTACTATTTGAGAGTAGTGAGTTTAGTAGTACGTGTGTATAAAGTGAAACACCGAGCTGAATAATGCCGGCTTGTGACTTGAATGATCGATGCTCAAGGAGCATTCAGTAGTCATCCAAATGAGTGATGAACTACAATGTGAATAATGTAAGTTTATGTGTGGAAGTTGAGGTGACAGTAGATACGATATGAGCTGATGTTATACAGGGAGTAAGAGCACGGTGCGCAACAAGCGACCGTTGTATAAGTGTTGTTAAACAATAATGTAACAGATAAGACCAGTTATGAGTTAAACTCAATGGACATGCAAGCAAGTGATGATACACAGACTGGGCAATAAGCCAATGGTCGGTACTGTGTGATAAGGAACTCAATGTGAATTCCTACTGCAATCACATAAGGGATTTACTGTCAAGAGTTTACGCCTCTGCACTCTGTATGACTGAGTGTTTTGGTATTGCACTTGCGCAGTAATGATTGAGTGGGATAGCCAGGAATTGGAAACATGTTAATTGTGGATCAATAATGTTGTAATAGCCGATGCATAGGAAATGCAAGACCGCACCAATAAAGGAGAACTTGCACAAAACCAAATGTGGATACATGATTAACAGTAAGTGACTACAGTAGCACTAACTGCCAAATATCGGTATGGAATATACCCCAAATGTTGTATAGCTGAGAGAGCACTACACACTAGGTAGTAGCTCAATCTCAACCGACAGTAAGTCGGAAGGGAACAAGTCAATCATTGTGAAATACACAGTTGTATACACAGTAAATTGTTATGGAAGTGGATAGAAAGTTTATAACTCACCGAATTCGCTAACGGTAAAAGATACCACGCGTCGGTTGAGAAACCATTGTTACCAAGATGAAGGTGAGAATTGGGGATGTACAATACAGTAAGAATAACAAAAAGGGGGCAATTAAGCTCTACAGTTACTGGAGTTTCGCAGTAGAAACTAGTGAGCCAGTGATTCAAGTGTTGAATGTACTTGGTGAACATGAGTGAACGGCTAATTATTAACGCCTAGAAGCCCAACAGGCCAGAATCGAAACCAACTAAGAGTTTAAACAAACTCCAATGAGAATTCTTGGTTTAGGAACTAAACCACCAATATGGTTAAGATCCTCTAATCGGAATCCATTGTGTAATAGACCGCGTGGAAGTTAAAACACTTCACGACGGCAGAACATTATAAGCCTATGTTTAGTGATTGATTACGTGGGCGTAATCCCTTTTAAGGGGGGTAGAGTGCAAAATCACTTAGTGTATATTACCGTACAAGTGTACGTAGTGTATGTGACTTATATTGTGCATAGCACAAAATTATTGTTTTGATGATTGGTGTGTGTGTTACATAAACATACACATTCATTCATGGTTTAATTGTGGTAATTGCGCACAGAAGATGCGAATACCATTGTGATAAGTGTGTGTTGATTATTAATAGTTGTGGTGTGAAATACAAGTGTGGGGAGTAGAGAAACTCCCGGGGAACAAAACCCCGACAGTGTACAAATGTGAAACTGTGTGTTGTATTTTGATAAAATATATGTGTATATACATACTATATAGTGATTCATGAAAGGGCATGATACCGACATAGAACCTAGTGAGAATAAGATTCCCTAGGTAACAACATTAAAGTGAACGGAAATAACTGATAGATGAAGTTCTATCCCTTGGAGATGTTATGATCATGATTAGAATGATCAAAAGATAGAAAATTGGAAATGAGTGATTTATTTGATGCTTGAAAATGAAGTGGGAAGTGGAACTTGATTTGCATGCGATCAAGGGAAGCCGAAAACAAATTGGGGTGGAAGGATAGTTCAACACTGATGCTGATCACATCAGGGTTGGATGACTCTTGAAACTCCCTATAAGTGGTCACAAATAACCACACTAAGAAAGGAAACAAAGAGCATAAGTTGGACTCGGAGTTGTGTGTGTTTTCAAAAGGATTTTGAATTGGTATTTATAAAACGTTGATGGATACTTTACATAATTAAAGTCTTATTACTTAACCTCACAAGGAAAAAATTTCAAATTTATGTGATTGTTTTAATCTCTCAAAGGCACGGGGACGGAAGGTGTCCATCGCGACCGGGTTCTGCGGGATCACAGTATGTATCAAGGATATTTTTGATTGCTATACATGCTATGACATGTCATGTGGTATGTGTAATAAATGTTGTTTTGACTTGGATTTCCTAAAGTGTATGCTATCAAGACCTATGAGTCTAAATGTGTTGTGTTGCATAGACCTATGTGTCTAAAGACTGTTATGTTATCAGGACCTATGTGTCTAATGTTGTTATGTTACCCAAGACCAGTGAGTGAAAGGGGTTGTTATGTATGTATAAATGTTGTTAAGATACCCGGACCATTGAGTCCGAGGTTATCATGTGAATATGTTATGTTATGTATGGATGTGAATGTGTTGCCCGGACCATTAAGTCCGAGGTTGTAATGTAAAGTGTGTTTGATTATAGAAGTTTTATTTCTATAAGTAATCCCCGTATTCTAATCCAAGATGTGAGGGAAGTGTAAACTTCGAGGACGAAGTTCTTTTAAGGGGGGTAGATTGAAATACCCCAAACCTTGGTATGTTGTTAAAAATATTAAACTATGGTATGTGAAGGCTAAAAAGTGCCTTAGAAACATCAGTGAACAATTTAAACCATAGTAAAATGCAATAAAGCACTAAGATACAGTTTGAGCAAAAACATGCTCTAAGCTAGGAGTGAACTTGGTTAGGACCCAAAGGGCCTACCAAGACTTAATAACATTTAATTATGATTTAATAAGGCTAAATAAGTCCTTAGGAAACCTTGGTGGACAGTTAAACCAAATAAAACACAAGAAAATACCTTAAAGTCAATATGAGCAAAAATGTGCTCTAAGCTTGGGATAAATGTGTATAAGACCTAATGGTCATACCTATACTTTATAAATATGTTAATGAACATATTAAATCAATTACCAAAGAAAACCAAGCTTGAAAACAAGTTAAAACATAAAATGTGCTTTAAGGAGTCTTAAAGCACGTTTTTGAAAAATTGTCTTGTAAATGAGTTTTGAATGGCTAGATGTCCATCATTACTCTTTAATTAACATGTGTACTATATAGTATCACATTTGGGTGGCTATATCAATGGGAAATCAAAAATTTCATTTCTATGTGCCTTGTTTTTGTGAATAGTGATTTTTATAAGCTAGTTGTGACATATGTTGTTATAAGTAATTAAATTGACCAACAAAGACTATAATACCCTTAATGATATAAAGGGGGCCGGTTTTTGTAGTAATGAGTCACCAAACATGTTAACTTGTTAAGTAAATAAAGGTGACTCATAGGTTACTATTTGCTTTAAGTTATAAATATCCTTAAAAGCAAAACCAATCTCATTTCTCCCTTCCTCCTTCATTTCACACGGCTTCTAAGCCTTCTTCTACCTCTCTTCTTTCTGTTCTCACGGTAATGCTACAGCAACAGCACCAAATGCCATCTTCCATTGCCAATATTTCTTAGCTCACTTAACCAAATCAAAAACAAACACCACCATTCTCTTCCTCTCATCAAGCTCTTCATTCCTATCTTCTCAAAACTTCAAGAGCCCCATTTCGGTGCCATGGAGTTCCACCATTGAAGGAGCTTGAGCTTGTCTTTCCACATATTATTGATCTCCTTTGCTTCTAGGTAAGGAATCTCAAAGAAAAATCAAGTTTCCTCCATGTTTTGTGTGTGACCGAAAATACTCATTGATGGAGCTCTTTGTGTGACTTTGTTCTAGCTTCATTCCAATCTCTTATGGACTAGGTGGAGTCCTCTCTTCATAGATATTCAAACTCCCCTCAAAGATCAAGGTAAAACAACTACATTAATGTTTTGAAATAATGTAACCTAGGGTTTACAATGAGATGAAGCATAAAGCTTATATACTCATTTCAATGTTGGTATATTGCTTAGTAGTTGACAAGGAAAGAAATGCCTTATCGGTTTTAAGAGGAAACAAGAAAGAAGTTTGAGTGGAAAAGAGGTAAATATGTTATCTCAATGTGGTTTAATGCCTTAGGAGAAATGAGCTTATGATGCTTGTTAAAACTACCTAAAGAGCCAATGGTGAATGACCTAGAAAATGCTCTTAAGGAAACTATTAAGGGGCATATGTGATGTTGAGTGTATTTGCAGGTCAAAGGCATTATTTATGTGGGAAATTCAGTGTTTAAGGTTTATGCAATTTAAGGGCCTAAGAGCCATGTTATTTAAGGGCCTAAGTGCCAAGCAATTTAAGCTTATGCACTATATTGTGATGTAGTGCTAAATGTGTGAAGTTTGTGTATAAAATGTGTTTGATGGATTTTAGGTGTTCTTGAATGAAATAAGGTAAAAACCTAGGTGTTTGGATGTGAGTATATACAAGAGAAGCTATGGCCAAATTTGGAAAATGTGTAAGAAGTTCTAAGTGTTTTAAGTAAGTTTTGGTGAACTAGGAAGTGTTAAAGGTGGACAAATGTTTTACTTGGGAAGAAAACATGTATTAAGGTGATTTAGAGTGATGCAAGGATTTAGGTATTATCTTGGAAGTTCTAGGAATACAAGGTGTGTTTTGAGAATGTATTTAAGTCTTGGAGAAGTTCGTTTAAGGTTTAGGTAATGTTGGTATCCAAGGAATGAATGATGTTTAGGTAAGGTTTTGAGAAAGAAATTCAAGAAGTTGTGAAAAGAGGATTTGGTTAGTAAGAGGAGATGCTTGGGAGATGATGTTATGAAGGTGAGGAAGCATTTTAGTGTAGGGGTCATTTAAGGTGAAACACCACTTGGGAAACAAAAAGGAAATGTTACAGGTGTTAAGAGATTTGATAAGAAGATTGAGTAACAAGTTGGACAATGTTTTAAGGTGAATCAAAGTGATATTCTAGCATTAGAATATGCCTAAGTTCATGTATGAAGCTTGGGTGGTCAATGGATGAAGAGAATAGATGAAACAAAGCTTGGAAAGTGAAGTTCTAGGCTGTCCGAACTACCGTCCGAATGTGGACGTTCGGACGTGCCTGTGTGCGCGTGAATATTCTGATCTTCGAACAACGTCCGAACTACCGTCCGAACATGGGAAGTTCGGACACACCTATTTATTTCTCGGGATTGGCCTCGAACAGCGTCCGAACTTGGGAAGTCCGGACGCAAGTTCGGACATTCACCAATTTGCACCCATAGAGTCTCGAACGGTGTCCGAACTTGGGAAGTCCGGACACAATTCGGACAAGGCGCTGTATGGACCAAAAACATTGTTTAAGGTATGGAAATGATGTGTAATGATGGGGATTGATGGTTAATCATGTTATGAGGTTGTTAAGGACATGTAGGTGAGTTTATAGTCACAATTTGGTGGGTGAAAAGTTGTAATAAAATGTGGAAGTAAATCAAGTTAAAATTGATAAAGTTATGTAACTAAGTTAACGGGGAAAAGTTATAAGCATTAGACATTTAATGATCGTGCTACCCCGATGTTAATAAAAGTACATGTAATGTTATCAGTTGTTCGAGAATTGCTCGAGGAACGTAAGTGGACGTGATAAAGTGGACTCCGGTGACAGGTATGGTTTTCTTGCAACCTGTGTCCTACTGGATTACACCGGCTTGTATGCCAATGTGTTTTTCTGTATGTTTGCCACGTTATAAGATAAATCATGAAACGAGTTTACAGTCGTTATTGTTGTTGTATGTTTACGTGCCGATACTGGTAACCTCGAATGCGCTTGAGGGGCTAGTTAACCACTGTTAGGTAAACGTAGGAGAACGGTATCCGGTAACAGTGTTTCCGACTTAAGGAACATTCTAACCACGGCTATGAGTGAGTTGGATATGTGATGTTGTGTGTGATGTTTGTAGGTGAATGTATGACTCTCCTTTCCCTTGTGTGTGTCTAACAGGACTTAACCCAATGTGTGATTGTTTAACTAAGTTCAATGATGAACTTCTGACAAGTGCTAACGGGGGGAGTGAGGAGTCCGGTCTGTTCCGGCCACGCGTGTGAGTATAGGGGTCGTTGTCATAGCAGGTTCGATCCTCTCTGTATGTTATGGTTGTTTTCCAATTTGGTTCCCAACCTTCCCTTTAGCTTAACAAGGCTATTACTGACTCACTGTCGGGCCACAGGGGCATACTATTGTTATGTTTGTTTCGGTGTGCTTGGATCACTATATCCGAGACACCTTGTGTTAAGTTAACCGTTCATTTAACGAGACGGTAACGAGTTATGTAACGAGCTTATCATGAGACTGGCAACATTCTCTAGGCTCACCAGTGTATTAACAATGTTGGGTCGGTTCCTAAGAGGACCATTCCCGTTATGTTATGTATCTTTGTTGTGATGCAATCTATTGCGGTGTTATGTTGTGCACGTGGAAACGTGCAAAGTGTTGTTAAGTGTTGTATGTAGTGTATTTGTATGATGTAAAATGTGGAGTATGTGGATCATGGATATGAATCCCAGTTTAGAAAAGAGGCGTTTAAGGATAACCCGATTTAAGGGTAAGTGTTCTATTAAGGAAGTAGCTCCATTAGAGGAGGAACACTCTAGGGATAATGATACCATGAGTGACTTATCAAGTAAGGATGTATTATCCGTTTGTTGAGCCCATTGAGGCGAAATGTTATGTGTTGTGTGTTTACTGTCGCATGCATGATTAAATATAATCAATCGCATGCTAAGACGACAATTAGTTGTGCGTGGCCCGGTAGCATGTGGGCTGCGGGATTACCATACCAGCAAAGGTGCTGAGCCCCTTGGGGGCCACCCTTTCTCTTCTTTTCCTATTTCAGGTACAAGGAGCTGGAAGCCGTTCGAGAGTAGGACGGGGTAGTCATTGTACATGAGTAATCGTTTATGTTGTACATATACAGTAGGTGTAGTAAGACCGAAATTGTTATCGGCATTAGTTATAAATACTCGGTATAGTTGGAAGGTGTATGTTGTCGTTGTGTTAATGGAAAGGGATAGTAAGGTGTAGTTGCTCGGGAATTTAGCCCATCAGACCGGTACAATGTATGTATTAGCCTTGTTAGCCACGTGGGTGGCTAACGGCGTGTAACACCAACGAGATAAGTAATGTGATGAGGTTGTTTTCCGCTGCAGTTTATTGTAAGTGTGTTATTGTTGGATGGGGTGTTACAATATAGTTCCTAAATCATAGGTTTCTAATTAATTTATTTTAACCTTTCTCTTTTTCTATTTCCATATCTTTTGATGACCAGGTAAGGATCTTAAGATACGAGAAAAGACATGGCGCCCCAATCTAAAGTTGGTAAACCTCATGTTATTAACAGGATGGTGAAGTTCAAACTGAGTCGCTAGTTAGAAAGCCATTGCGCGAATCAAATAGAATAACGTATTGAATCAGAAAACTATATTATTTCATAGTAGTAACTTAATTAGTAAACATGAAGTATAACCTAAAGCCATGCGCAATTGATTTACTTAAACCAGTTTTTTTTAACAACCATTAATCTAGTCACACAAGTTATATATATGTAAATTTGGAGATTATGAACTGAGACTAAAAATCTTTTAAATAATCATTATTAAGCATACCGCATATACGAAAGGAATAGTAATTATCACAAGCTAGCAGTGGAAACAAAACACGCACACTCAACTGAAGAATCAGTAAACAAAGCATACATAATAAAACATGAATACTGAGCACATACTAGTAACTTATACTATCGATTTTGTTTCAGCAAAACAGAAACCAAAAACAAGCACATATACTCACAGTTTATTGTTTGATGTAAAAATGCAAGCTAAAACCTAATTAACCTGGCCGGATTTAATTGTAGGTGGTGGCCGGGCGTGCGTGGTGCGGCGGTGCGAGAAGCGGGGCGGCGGAGCGGTGAGGTGGTGAGCAGCGTCGGTGTTGGCGCGCCTTGTTCGTTGCTGGGCGACGATGGGGGAAGTCGGGGCGGCGTGGCGAGACGGCGGACAGGGTGGGTGACGGGACGGAATAGCGGAGGAAGAGGGGGGCGGCAGCGGAGGAAGAGGGGTGGCTGGTTTTTCGAAATCGCCAGAGAGCAGAGAGCGTCGGGTCGAGGAGGAAGAAGAAGAGGAAAAGCGGGGTTTTAATTAGAAGAGTTTTAAACGACGGTTCCACGAAAAACCGTCATTTAAAATGTTAAGGTGACGCAACATAAACGACGGTTTATCAAAAACCGTGGTTTATATTATACCGGTGAAACTATATACCACGGTTTGGTCACAACCGTCATTTATTATTAGCTAAATACCACGGTTACCTACAGAACCGTGGTATAAAGTCTCACGATTATATTATATATGACGGTTCCAATAAGAACCGTGGTATAAAGTCTCGCTGTTAGGTTGTATATGACGGTTAGCTTTAGAACCGTGGTATATAATCTTTAAACCACGGTTACAGGTAAAGCCGTGGTTTAAAGGGCGTCATTTAAAATCTTTTTTCTACTAGTACTGTTCACTGTGGTCGTTCGGTTGCTTACTCTACTCCGGGGTCCAAATACTCAAGCCTTAAAACATTCATTCAGTTTTAGGTTGTTAATTACTTTCCAACAAGGCTATCTTACTTAACTTACTTAGTCACTAATGATCCCCATCTAACATCACTTAAGTTCTTACAACTTAATCTTACAACTAAACCTTAAACATTTAAGTTTACACTTAACTTAATCCCTTAGGTCTTTATCTTCCTAATTATCATTTCCCTCCTAATGGCATACCCTAATACCAATTAACATCTTTAGAATCTAAAGTTTTTTTTATAACTTAAGGTCGACGACCCTACCGACCGACCTTACCCAAGGTCGGTCCATTCCAGAACATACTACCGATTGAAAATTTTACCCCGACCGACCTTGCAAGTCCGGTCCCCAAGGTCGATCCATTCCCGAGAGTTCTTCCCGTTGAAAATTTAGGCCCGACCGACCTTGTCAAGGTCGTCCCAAGCTCGGTCGATTCCAGAGACCAATCCTCGTACAAAATTTAGGCATGACCGACCTTGTAAGTCCGGTCCCAAGGTCGTCCATTCCAGAGACTCAATTCGTACACAAAATACAAGCCCGACCGACCTTGCAAGTCCCGTCCCCAAGGTCGGTCCATTCCAGAAACTTTTCCGGTGGTGTAAACTGGGCTCGACCAACCTTCCAGGTCCGGTCCCTAAGGTCGGTCGGCTCCAGACCTTTGTTTTTAAATTCCCATTTGACTCCAAACTTCTCCACAAGTTCCCCCATGTGTCCTAAAACCATTTAGGCACTTAAACTCACCTTAAAACTTCCACCAAACTCACTAAAACAATTTCCAAAGATCTTCTTAAACATTCACTCAATCCTTATAAAACTCCTAACACTTAGCACTTATTTCCTTACATTTCCAACTTGTAACCTTACCAAAACTTCAACCAACCCAAGTGTTCCCTCCTTAACAGTTGAGCACTTCATAAACATCATTCCCCATCCTCAATTCGTTTACCAAAACTTCCTCAAGTCATCTTGCATATCCATGCACAAATTCCTCTCTTTTCCATTTGTTACTCATCATTCCTAAACTCTTGAACATACCTAAACATTTCTTCCCATCTTCTTAGACCTTAACCTTGTTCTTCTTTACCTTGACCTTTTACAACATTCTCTTACACTTTTCTCTTCCATCTCCCTAGTCCACTCATTACCATCAAAACTATAACCTTATTATTCCACCACTAGCATCCTCTTCACTTACACAAGCTTCCCAAATTTCTCATTGTTATATTCCCTAGTTCATACCTAAATCATCTTAAAAATTATACACCTTCTCCTCCAAATTTTTGCACAATTCTCACCATTCCTCATACCATGACTTTGGTGTGTTCAATATACCCACCAATCCTCTAATTCTCCCTAGACATCTCTAGGTCATTCTCATCCTCAAGAACTCCTTAGTTAACTCATTTCCACTCAAATTCCTTTTAATGATCCCAAGTAAATCATAGGTCATATTAAATCATAACCATCACGTAAACACTTGTTTTCTACTCAAATTTCGCCATAGCTACTCTAGTATATTATCATGCCCCAAATGCATTGTTTTCCTCATTCAACCAACTCACACACATCAAGTCCTTTCTCATCTTATTTTCTCACCCAAATCAACTCATTCACAACAAACTCAATATAGTGCAATAATCTTAAATTGCATAGCACTAAGGCTCTTAAATGACATGGCTCTTAGGCCCTTAAATGACATGGCTCTTAGGCCCTTAAATGACATGAATTTAACATTGAATTTCCCACATATAAAAGCTTTCAACCTGCAAATTCACTCATCAATCTCATAGTAGTTATAATGCTCTTTAAATCCATCTTAAACTTATATTACTAACTCATTCCCATTGGCTCCTTAGTCACAAGTTCATAAGCTTATTTAAATTCTTTTTCCTAGGTTATATAATCCATTATATAATGTATGCTTTAAGCTACATTAGTACCCACCTAAAACTCATCCCTTAAAACTTAAACCACCATTAGGTAATCAATTTACCTTGTTCTCCCAAGCTTATCTTAACTTCCTCCTTAGACCTTGAAATTGTATGTTGTATCTCAAATATAACCCGATCTGATTTACTCTCCTACATTACCTAGTCTTGGTTGCAGAATCTCGTAAGAAAGGGAGAGAGAGAGAGTCTTTTGTTGGAGTCAAGTGCGAGTTTGACTGCCAAATGTTACGTGTCTTATTTCATGGGGGTACACTCTTATTTATAGAGTCTTGGGGCCTGGACTTATGTTGCCAGCCTGTATTTTACATGTATAAGTACGATTTTACCCTCCCTAACATCTTTTGACCGACCACAGGCTGCTGGCCACACTATATTTCGTCTTGCCTAAGTCCTACTTTCGTCCGGCCGGGGGCGGAAAGGATGTCTTATGTATTCTTACTCCCATCCGGCTGGAAGCGGCCGGATGCTCCATATGTCTTGTTTGGCTTGGTACCATTTCTTCCCTGTCATCAGTCCCACAAGTTCTATCTTTCTAAATTTTTGGTGAAGAAAATAGAACTTCTGTGTCTTGTGTTTTGGCGAAAAATTTTGCGACTGCGGCCAACCCTGAGGGTCTTTGGTCTGCCTATGCTTCGTCTTTTCCTTATCTCAGTCCTACAAGTTATTTTTCTTCATATTTGAAGAGAAAGAACTTTTCATTGGCCATGTGCGAAGCTCGTGACCCGAACTCGCTCTTTACCACTTTTTTGAATTTTCCGCCTGTCTTTAGTGTGGAATTCGGAGGGTCCCTCTTTCGACCAAACGTCGGAACCGTCTTTAGGAAGCATGTGGCCCCTTATTTTTACCTGCAAAAAGGTGCTTTTTGTTTGCACATAGATATATATATTATTTATTTGAGCGGGAGAAAACTTTCCTTAAAGTCCGAGTTTTTGAGCTTTTTTCTCTTTCTTCTTCTGCTCTCTCGCTTCGACTGTCTTCTTCTCTTGCCACTCTGTTATCGCTCTCTGTCTAGCCTTTTGTTGCCGTTGTCCTTCGATTTCGTGCTTAGCTCAACAATGTCTACCTCCGTCGCAAAAAAGAGTTATAAGCTTGCTGCGAATTTTCCGCCTGCCATCGAGGCGATTCAGGGCTCCTTCTCCCCCAATGGTTTTCGCCCCACGCTCCTGAAGTTCTTGAGGCCATTTTTGTCAGGGCGTGAGCCCACTCCTTCCTCTCTTGACTTCTCCACCCTTTTTGATAGCCTTAGGGACGTCGAAGCTCCACTCGGTACTCAAATTTACCTACTGTCCCCTGATTCTCACCCCAACGACGACTTTGGCCGTGGGTATGTGGTCTACGCTGATTTTTTCCGTTCCGGCCTGACCATTCCCCCACACCCTTTTGTCTTGGGCTTCCTTCTTCGTCGTTGCTGTTCTCTCGCCCATCTTCACCCAAAGGCCATTTCACATCTCCATGCATTTGTTTCTCTCTACGAAGAAGGCAAGATTCGGCTGGAAGGTACTGACTTTGCCCGCTTCTTCACGGTTAGGGTTGATCCTGATAGCTTAACCCTAATTGCGAAAGCCGGATACTCCCTTTTTTACTACAAGAAGGTTCATGAGTGGAGCTCATGGTGGTTCGTCATCGTTCCTCCATCCGGCCGAATCTTGGGTGTCCCATTCTGTGCTGAAGTCGCCAAAGTCCAGTTGGTCTGTCCCCCAATCCCTCCGGCGGAGCTGCCTATTTCGAAGATTCTGAGGGCGCAAAACAAAAAGCCGCCAACTGTCGAGGCGTTTTTTACAAAAGCACGCTTATCTTCTCTGAAGAACTATCACAGTAAGTGCTTTTAATTTTTTGCGCAAGTTTTGCTGTCTCCACTGGTTCTCTTATCGCTTTGGTGTGTTGTATGTAGACATCTTCCAGAAGGGGGATAAGATCGGTCCCTTCTACAGCTGGAACCTCGTCACCTTCAAGAATGAGGACGAGAAAATCAATTATTACGACACAATGGATGCGGCTGTTGATGCAGCTGAACAGCTCTTGGGAGATGCTTCTCCTTCTATGAAGCGCTCCAGGCAAGAAGCCAGAGATGACCAAGCTGGTCATTCGAAGAAAAAGAAGAGGTTGGAATCTCCTGAACGTGCTGACGCCAGATTGTCAGGTACATGGCACGTGAGCCCCGAGTCTGGGCGTCGTGTCTTCCTTCCTCTCACCCCTGGTTCGGGTCTAGACCTTGGTTCTCGCCTGGGGCGGGAGTCTGGTCATCCGACTCCGATTTGCGAGCAGTTTCCTGACTTGTAGGGTTACTTTTTTTCAGATCCTACCCAAGGGAACACTTTGGAGGCCACCGGACTCCGCACTGACCTTCCGGCCGAACAAGGTTTTGATTGTTCCCTCATTTTTCCTCATTCTTTTGCTTTTTTCAGTACCCTTCTGTTTCCGGCTCTGTATACACTTGGACCTTCTGGTACTGACATGGTGTTTGTCTTTATTACTGCGGCAGCCCCTGTTCTTCTCAAGCAAAGACTTAAAAAGAAAACTGTGTCAAAGCCGAAGGCCCCACAGCCTGGGACATCGGGAGAGGGTCAAACCTCCGACAACCCTGAGGCCTCAGCCTCATTTTCTATTGATGTTGCTGCGGCCAAGGATGCAGCGTGGGAAAGAACGATGGAGTATCGGCAGGTGCCCGAAGATCCCGAGCTTCGGAGAAAGCAAAGAGAGGACATCATGGCCTCTTCTTCCTCGCCTCCTCCCTCTGCCCAGGAGTCTTTTACCGGTCCCTCCCAAAAGGAAGGATGGTTCTACCACCGCGGGCATCCTCTTCCCTTGATCTCCTGTGAATCCGCCAAGTATTCTATTGTCTGGAAGGAGGCAATAAAGAGATCCGATCATCCGGACGGAATCTTCGCTCCTCCAGCAACTGTTACTGCTACTAAACAAAGGCTGCAGATGGGAGAGGGGGGGGGGGGGCAGATGCCATCATGCGACACTCCCTCCCAATATCTAAGATGTGTTCGACTTCATGTGGGAGGGCATTTTCCGGGTAGGCATACACCCTTTTTAAGTACCCTTCTTTGTGTTCCCTTGTTGACTTGTTTTGCTTCCTTTTGACTTTGTGAATTGTGCTGCTTACTTTAGGTGATGTCCATGGTCCAGAGCGCTGAGGTTCACTTTGGCAACCTCTAGTCTAGGCTCCGTTATGAGGAGAGCCGAGCCAATAATGCTCAGGAGGAGCTGAAGCAGAGCCGCTCTTCTCATGATGCATATATTGATCAGATTCACTATGAGATCGATCTCGAGGTGAAGGAGAGGACTGAGGCAATAAACAAGGACCTGCAGCTGTCTCGGCGGGAATGCGTCCGTCAGTGTGACGAGTATGAGTCACCACTAAAGAAACTCCGAGAAGAAATTTTTTCTTTAAAAGGCCGGATCCTGGAAGCTGACAATACTTTGATAGAGGTACGAAACCACCTTGTTTCTAGGAAAGATAAGCTGGCTCGGGCCTTTTCTGACCTAGACATTTTGCTGGATCAGGTGCGCTCTGCTCATCGGAATGAGGTAAATTCCCTCCAGGCCGACAAGGCTTTTTTCCATGCAGAGAGGAATTCTTTTAAGCTGGAAGCTGAGGCGCTTGAACTGGAGAAGCAGGCCCTTCAACGAGAAAATGAGGCCCTTGTAGGGGAGAAGGAAAAGCTTATGCAGGAGCTTAACTACTCGTTGGAGGAAAGGGCCACACTGGAAGAGCAGTCAAAGGCTTCTTTCGAACAAGAGAAGCAGTCGCTGCTCCGGGATCTTGCTACCTTAGAAGAGGAGAAGAAGGCACTTGCCGCAGAAAAAGTTGCCTTGAAAAATGAGAAAACCGGGCTAGAAGAGAGGGTGAAAGACCTGGAAAAAACCACATCCCGTCCCCAAGTTGAGAATGTTGGGTTGCCGAGCCACGGTGAGTCTTCAGATCTCGATTTTTCCGTTTCCTCTTTTCCTTTCTTTTATTTCTTACCTTTCTTGTGTTCCGGTCAGGCTTGAGCTCTGCCAATCTTTTGGAGCATGTCCGGAAGCTGAATGGTGGGGTGAATAGTGCTAAAGAGGAGCTGTCACTGGCTAACTCCGAACGTGACAAATACCGAGCCCAAGTATTGACCCTCGAGTCTCAAGTGGCCAGGTTCATGTCATTCTCTCGGCAATCTCAGGAGGAGATACAGAAGCAAGGTACCATTAATGCTCATCTAAAGGAGTCCTTCGCCTCTCAGTGCCGCAGGATAGTCGACATCTGTCAGCAGATTGTCTCGGAGCACTTCCTTGAGAAAGGGGAGTTATTGGACGACGACCTGTACAACAAGCTGGAATTCAAAGCTGTTGCCCAGAAGTCTAACTTTTTCTTGGAGCTGGAGAGATTCTGCCGCAGTCCCGGAGAGACATGCTTTGGCACTGGCCAAGCCTCCTTTCTTCCGGCTAGAAGCAACATCCAGCCGTCTGCCGGAGGGGTGCAGCGTCTTTCTAAGAGACCTAAGTCTTCTGAAAGCGTTGCTGGTAGTGGTGATAGATTAGCTGCAGAAAAAATAGAATAGGAGTTTCCTTTATTTTTAGAGGGGTTTTTCTTTTGGTATGTACCTTTTGTGTTTTGCCGAACCTTTTGTAATGACTATACTATGTAATTGTTTTTACCCCGCTCTTGGGAGGAATATAAGTTATATTTTTCACCATCTTTATTAATTTGTCTGCCGGAGTACTTCTTTTCTTTAGCCAATTTGTTTATTACTGTGGCATTCTCCCCCTTTTTTGAATGGTGTACATATGGTCTCCTTATGCAAGCCATGTTAGTTAAGTGTTTGCCCTTACAGTATAAGAAGCTTGTGGCTTATTGACTGAACTTTTGTTTTTAGTAACCGAATCTTTTTCTTTCAAAGTATGGCCGTCTGGCCGGATTTTTCTTTCAAGGTATGATAGCCTGCGGCTCATTGGCCGGTGCTTACTTTCAAGGCATGATAGTCTGCGGCTCGTTCGCCGGTGCTTACTTTCAAGGCATGATAGCCTGCGGCTTGTTGGCTGGTGCTTACTTTCAAGGCATGATAGCCTGCGGCTCGTTGGCCGGTGCTTACTTTCAAGGCATGATAGCCTACGACTCGTTGGCCGGTGCTTTCTTTTACTTTCAAGGCATGATAGCCTGTGGCTCGTTGGCCGGTGCTTTCTTTTACTTTCAAGGCATGATAGCCTGCGGCTCATTGGCTGGTGGTTTCTTTTACTTTCAAGGCATGATAGCCTGCGGCTCGTTGGCCGGTGCTTTCTTTTACTTTCAAGGCATGATAGCCTGCGGCTCGTTGGCCGGTGCTTTCTTTTCTTTCAAGGCATGATAGCCTGCGGCTCGTTGGCCGGTGCTCTTTTACTTTCAAGGCATGATAGCTGGCTCGTTGGCCGGTGCTTTCTTTTACTTTCAAGGCATGATAGCCTGCGGCTCGTTGGCCGGTGCTTTCTTTTCTTTCAAGGCATGATAGCCTGTGGCTCGTTGGCCGGTGCTTTCTTTTACTTTCAAGGCATGATAGCCTGCGGCTCGTTGGCCGGTGCTTTCTTTTACTTTCAAGGCATGATAGCCTGCGGCTCATTGGCCGGTGCTTTCTTTTTCTTTCAAGGCATGATAGCCTGCTGCTCATTGGCCGGTGCTTACTTTTTACTTTTTTATTTGAAAAACAATACCTCTTTATTGAAGAATCATGAATTTTATACATAAAATTTTGGGAAAATTACATCCCCCACCCATGGGGTTTGGCATAATTTCACAAACCACCCATGTGGTTTACATATTTAAAATGCCCACCCATGTACATTACACAGTTTTACATCCGTCACCTATTTCTCCTTTACCGTTAATAAATGCCATGTGGCCTTTTCTTATTTGCTCTCTATGCTAAGTTGGTGGAACGGGTTTTGGTTAACCCAAAATATAATTCGACAAAGAATTCTGGACCTCCTCTCGACCTCAGCCACTATCTCATCCGCCGCTTCCCCTGCAACCTTGCTTACCTCCTCTCGCACCTCCAATTCCTCCTCCTCTCCTCTTCAACACTAGACCCTAAACAATTCTGGGCACTTCAATCTCTCAGCATACCTACTTTGAAATACCTCTGCTCAAACCATCCCTTACGGTTGTCAGCGATAAATCCACACCATCGCCACCACATCTTCATCGCCATCCGCCATATTCATCCATCACCCCGTTCACGCTGCAACTCGCATCATCCCAAAATTAAACACACTACAGAAGATATTCTTACTGGATTTAAGATGCATGCGCGTGGATGGAGATCAATATATTGCATGCCTAAGCTGGCAGCTTTCAAGGGATCTGCCCCAATCAATTTGTCTGATCGTTTGAATCAAGTGCTTCGATGGGCTTTGGGTTCTGTTGAAATTCTTTTCAGTCGCCATTGCCCCATATGGTATGGTTACAATGGAAGGTTGAAATGGCTAGAAAGATTTGCATACACAAACACCACAATTTATCCGATCACAGCCCTTCCCTTAGTCGCATACTGTACATTACCAGCTATCTGTCTCCTCACTGGAAAGTTCATTATCCCTCAGGAGAATCATGCTTGGTTTAGCGGCTGTTCCTCTTCTCGTCGTTTCGCCTCTGTTATTCCTTCACCGACGGTTCTGGAACTCTCGCCTTCACCGATTCTCGCCTTCGCCTCCTCACGCCGCTCGCTCTCCTAGTACAGTCGACGACGAAAGGAAATGAGGTTGGCGGCGGATGATGACGGTAGAGAATAGCTCCCCTTGTTCGCCAGTCAGGGTTGGAAAATTACAGTGAGTGACGAGATGAAGACCCTGTGAGTGAAGATGACCGTGACGAAGTTGAAGATTACCGTGAAATTATTGTGACTGATAAGGTATTCAAATCTACGAACAAATTATTGTGGCTGAAGATGAAGTCACCAGATTGAAGACGACGGTTAGTGAAGAGAATGAAGAAGACGCTTTCCTCTCCTTGTTCGTCAATTCTGGTTGCAAAATTTCTGGAGATTAATTGGTGAGCGAGAATGAAGAGTTGCGTTTTGTTTTTGTTTTATTGGGGGTGGTTTTTCCGGTCTTCAACCTCGATGCGTGACGATGAAGAAGACCGATGTGGTGTCTAGATGGGATGACGGTCGATGGTGGTGTGGTGGCGGAAGTCTCGTGGTGTGGGCGGAGCTGGAGAGTATGTGGTCGTGATGGTGATGGCGTGAAGACGACAGTGGTGTGATGCGAAGGCGGGTGATGTAGATGGATCGAGATGGAGATCTGGTGTGATGCGAAGGCGGGTGAATGGTCTGTGGCCGGTGATGATGGGATGAAGAAGGTGGTGAATGGTGCGACCCGATGGCGTGAATCTCTATGGCGTGAGTATGAAGGTAGTCGACGTTGTGATATCGGTGGTGAAGACGAAAGTACTGTATTATTATAATCGTAGTGAAGAAACCAATTAAATGAGGCCACGTGGATGTCACAATAAACAAAAGTAACAGAAATGAGTAAAAGTTGACGGGTGTCAAACGGGAAAAACTTGATGGGTGGGCATTTTAAATATGTAAACCACATGGGTGGTTTGTGAAATTATGCCAAACCCCATGGGTGGGGATGTAATTTTCCCTAAAATTTTTCAATCATTCTCCATGCCATGAATGTGGCAATTCGTACCCCTCACCATTTTTTAGGCGATATGAGGCCCGCCCCGTCTTTTGGTGTATGACATACTATCCTTCCCATTGGGGCTCTAGTTTTTTAGGTTGTTTAACTTCCCGGAGGACCAACTCTCCTGGAGCGAAACTCCGTTCTCTTATCCTTTGATTAAAATATCGCTCTACTTTGGACTTGTCTTTCGCCATCCTTATTGCGGCGGCCACCCTGGTTTCCTCAAGGAGATTTAGATGGTCTTGTATTCCCTGATTGTTGACATCTTCATCGTATGATTCCCACCTTACCGATGGTACCACAATCTCCGCCGGAATGACAGCCTCTAAACCATACGTTAGTCTGTAGCGTGTTTCTCCTGTTGGCCCCCTTTCTGTTGTTCTATACGACTAGAGGACCTGGGGTAACAGCTCTGCCCACTTTCCCTTTCTTTCATCGAGTTTTCTCTTTATTGCTTTTACTATCTGACCATTCACATTCTCGACTTGCCCATTTGCCTGAGGGTGTGCCACTGATGCGAATCTTAAGTCAATCTTCCACTCTTCACAGAATTCCCGGAAGCTCTCGCAATTGAATTGCGTTTCGTTATCAGTTATTATTGCTTTCGGTATACCAAACCTGCATACCACATATTTCCAGATGAATTCTTGTGATTTTCTGGCTGTGATGGAGATAGTAGGCATTGCCTCGACCCATTTGTGAAATAGTTGATGGCGACATATATGAATTTGAACCTCCCTGGCGAAGCTTCTAGGAATGGTCCCATAATATCTAATCCCCACATAGCAAAGGGGATTGGGCAGAGGATAGATTTTCGTTCTGCCTGAGGATTGTGTATTTTGTTTCCGTGTTCTTGACACTTGAGACACTTTTGTATGTATTCTTTGCAATGTTCCATCATTTTGGGCCAAAAGTATCCGAGCCTCAAGATTTTGTGCATTGTGGTTCTTTCTCCTTGATGATTTCCACAGTGTCCGTCATGCACCTCTTTTATTAGCTTTGTCCCTTCGGCTATGGTAACACACTTCAGTGCCGGTCTTGCGAATGATTGCTTATATAGCTGGTTATTCTCAATGAAGAATGATGCGGCCCGCCTTTTTATTGTCCTGGCCTCCTTTTCCTCTTCCGGCAACTTCCCTTGTCGTATGTAATCTATGATTGGAGTCATCCAGGATTCTGCTCATCATTTGACTCTATTGTAAATACTTAGCCTCATCTATGCTTGATAGTTTTGACTGCTAGCCAGATTTCATTGGGTACTCTTTCGGCCATACTTGCCAATTTCGCCAAGGCATCTGCCTCGGTTTCTCTTCACGAGGAAGGTGTTTTAGTTCGCATCTTTGAAATTTGCCTTTAACTCCTGGACTTTGAGCAAGTACCTCCACATCGCTTTTCCTCTTTGACTTCATAGATGTTGTCGTTTTGTCTTGCTACCAACATAGAATCCGAGTATACCTCTAATTCTGCGAAAAGTTAAATTTTATAAGCTTTATTTTTAACAGGATTTCATAGGAATGAAAAAATAGAGAGGGTATCTTCCTATGGAACCTGTTGCCCCTAGGGCGGTAGCCACCTCCAAACCCTGGATAAGGGCTTCGTATTCAGCCTCGTTATTGGTAACATCAAAATCTAGCCGGAAGGCGTAGTTCAAGCTTTGTCATCCGGCGCTTGTACTACTATTCTAGCCCCTGCCCCACTTTTACACCGCTCCATCAACCAAGACGACATATGGGTTCTGGGCTGTTTCTCTTCTTCTACAAAGTTTGTTTTTGTTATGAAGTCTGCCAAGGTCTGTGCTTTAATCGCTGTCCTGGGTAAGAAGTGAATTTCATATTGTGTTAGCTCTACCGTCCAGCTCACCATTCGGCCGGAAGCATTTGGATTGTTAGCTATTTGCTTGAGTGGCCAGTTGGTCCTGACGAAGATTCGATGCGACTGAAAGTAGGGCCGTAATTTCCTTGACGCCACTACTAATGCAAACAGGATTTTCTCTATGTACGTATACCGTCCTTCTGTTGGGCTCAAAATTTTGCCAGTATAGTAGACTGGTATCTCCCTTTTCTCTTCCATGATCAAGACAGCTGCAACTGCCCAATCTGTTGCGGATAAGTAAAGGTAGAGATCCTGGCCTGGGGCAGGTACACCCAATTTAGGCAGATCCCGAAGCATTTCCTTGATCTTTTCAAATGCATCTATACACTCTTGTCCCCATTGGAATTTGCTGTTCTTCAGAATAAAGAATTGATTTTTCCTGAAGCTTGGAACAAAACCTGCTTAATGCTGTGAGTCTCCCGTTCAAGGCTTGGACATCTTTGATATTTTTTGGAGGAGAAAGGTTGAGGATTGCTTGACTTTTTTCCGGATCGACTTCGATACCTCGTTGTCCAACAATGAAGCCAAAAACCTCCCTTTGGTTACACCGAATACACACTTCTCCGGGTTCAGCTTGATTTGGTATTTGTCCAGAGTATCGAACGTTTCCTCTAAATCCTTCATGTGTTGCTCTTTTGATGGACTTTTTACACTCTATCGTCAATGTAAGCTTCCACATTCCGGGCAAGTTGTTGACAAAACACTTTGTCAATCATTCGCTAAAATGTAGCTCCTGCGTTCTTCAGTCCAAAAGGTATTACCTTGTAACAGAATGTTCCGGCTGAAGTGATAAAGGATGTCTTTTCCGAATCGTCTTCTTTCATTTTTATCTGATTATAGCCGGAGAAAGCATCTAGAAAGCTTAACACAGAGCTCTGGGCAGTTGAAACCACCAATCTATCTATTGATGGTAGGGGATAGAAATCTTTAGGACATGTCTTATTCAAATCTGTGAAATCCACACACATTCTCCATTTTCCGTTTGCCTTCTTTACCATGACAACATTAGCTAGCCATCGTGGGTATGCTACTTCCCTGATGAATCCAGCCTTGAGGAGTTTCTGGACCTCGGTTCGTGCAGCCAAATCTCTTTCTTCCCCTATTACCCTTTTCCTTTGCCTAACTGCCGGATGCTTTGGGTCTACCCTGAGCTCATGCCGGATAACGCTTGGGTCTATTCCAGGCATTTCGTCCGTGCTCGTGGCGAATGTTGTCCTTCTTTTTTCCAGGAACCTCATTAAGTGAGTTTGCTTTTCAATGTCAAACGCAGTTCCTATTTTAAAAAATTTAGAAGGGTCAGATTTTAAATGTACCTCTCTGGGGGAGTCTTGAGTTGTTTGACATCCTTCCTTTTCTTGACTTGGCTCCGGGGAAGAAGGTAACTTTCCCTTGAACTCCTTTTCTGACCCTACAGTTTTGACCATCTCCTCACTAGGAAGGCTGTCCATGATGCGGACTTCACACATTCGGGCCATCTTTTGGCTTCCTCTTATCGTAACCACCTTCCCGCTTGTGGTTAAATATTCAATTTTAAGTGATGAGTGCTGTGTATGGCTTTGAAAGCATTGATTCCTGGCCTTCCAAGGTACATGTTATATCCAGATAGACCTGGCACAATAAAAGCCGTGAGTTTCTCCGTTCTCCTTTCGTCCCCTTGACCCAGGGTCATTGTAAAATCTATACTGCCGGAAGACGTGGTAGAGACCCCTCCTACAAATCCTCCTAGAACCGCCGAATATGGTTTGATCCGGTCCTCAGGTACTTCCAACCTCCTAACTGCTTCGGCTGATATGACATTCGCTCCAGCCCCACTATCGATCAGGATTCCCTCCATCATTCGATCGTTTACCTGTGCACGAATGACAAGTGGATCGTTGTGTGGATACAACACTCCATCTTCATCTTCGTCGGAGAAGAAAATTGGAGGAAAACTTTCTTTTTTGGCGATCTTCCTCTCCGGGAGTTCCTGATGCACTTGATGAATGTGCCTTTTTCTTTCATTAGGGGTTAGTGGTCCTACCTCCAAAAAAAGTCCTGTTATCATACCCACCGACTTGCCAGGTCAAGCCTGGGGTGAACCTCCTCCTCTTGCCATCCACGTGGTGCATTCTGGGCACTGCCCTGCTGACCGTCGTATTGCCTTTGTGCTCCGGCTGATTGCTTTCCCTTCCTCTTATTTTCCTCAATGACTCGAAGGTCTTTGGCCAGGGTAGCAAGTTTACAGTCCGGTGGCTGCGGTTCCCATGGTACTCGCAGAATGCAACTGGAATTTCTCCTTGCGGCGGCTTTCTTGGCTGAGGAAGGTATCCTTCTCTTACTACAGCAGCATACTTCCCTGGGTCAATGTAGACAATGGTCCTTGCCCCCTGATGCAGCGGCCCCTGAGAGGAAGATCCGGCGGTCGACTTGTAATAATACGGTTTGTATCTTGACCCTTCTTTTCCGGCATTTTCTCCGTGCCCCTCTTTCTTTTCTGGTGCTGCCGCGCTTTTGAAGCTATCTGCTAGCTCCTTAGCTTTGTTTTCTGCTATCTCAGATTTTAAAAAATCATGGATCATTTCAGCTAATTCCCCATGAGTTTTCAGCGCTTTTGTTGCGATCTTTCCAGCAAGCCGAGGCAGGGCCAAACCGTTACCAAAGGCTTTAATCAAGATTTTCTCATCGATATCATCGATTTCTGCGACCTTCTTATGGAAGCGCTCACTGTACTCCTTCACAGTTTCCCCCTTTTGCTGCTTGACGTCCATCAACTCTATTGTCTCTTTTTTCACCCTCTTGCTCGCAGCGAAGTATTGTTGAAATTCCTCGGTTAGTTGCTTGAAGCTGGTGATGGACTGCGGCGGTCTTGTGGAGATCCATCCCAATGCTCTCTTCGAAAGCGTTTCAGGGAATAAATTGCAGAGAGCGAGGGAGATGATCCCTTGAGTGTTCATGGTAAACATGAATTTCTTAATATGTTGGGCGGGGTCTCCTATCCCATCATATTTCTCAATTGCCGGAGCAACGAAATGCGGCGGGAGTTTTGCTTTTCTTATCCTTTCTGAGAAGGGGTTGTGAGCCTCGATTTTTAAACCCTATCCTATGTTGATTAAAGCTGAATAGGATCTAACCGGGTTTTAGGTCCACTTATAACCTAAGATTAATAACTATGTCATATAACAATAATTATTAAAACCTAAGCTAGCTCACTGGAACCTATGATTCGCCACCTAATTTTAACCTAGATCAAATTAGGAAAGGAGAGTTCGGGTTTGGGGGCTTGGTATACGACTTGTTTAGGGTTCAATTACTTTCATTACCCCTAGAAGTCGTTTTTCCTCTACTTAGTTTAATTACGGCTTATAACGAGTCGTTTTAACCTAAATGCGCGAGCTTCGGTTTTTTTGTGTTTTTTAGCATTTTTTGACAGAAAAATTAAAGATTCCTAAACTAGGGTTTCGGAGGCAGAATTAGGTCAAATTTTGTTTCCGTCCATGGCTACGGACCTAATGTCCGAACCTACGGACCCTAGTTAACCTATGTGAACATAAAAGTCGAATTAAACAGAAAACACAAATTTGAAAAGTCTGGGGCCACGGACAGGATGTCTGTGGGCCCGGACATTATTTTAGAAAACCTAAATTTTGAAAATTTTGAAATACCGCCATCGTCCGGGGGCGTCCGGGCTTACGGACAAGGCGTCCGGGACCCGGACATAGCGTCCGTGGGTGCGGACCTCCCTCGGACGGCGGCGTTTGGGAGGTTCCCGATGGTGTTTTGAGCTCAAATTTTATGGGTGTGTAGCCTGAAAGATGTACAAGACGTTAGTGATTGAAAGTTTTCAATTTGACTACAAATTAAGGACGAAACTTAATGAACAAGTTAACAAACAGAAACAGAAACAAACGACAATTCAGAAACCTTAAAGAGTCAGTTCGAAATCAAATTTTAACACCAGATTAAACACTTCGTGGGGAGTTAGGAGATTCAGATTTCTACCTGTTTTACCTTCGAATTTGATTGAGTTCGAAACTAGCTTCTGACCCCTTCTTCCCTGGGCTGTTAACCACGTTTTGGTTCTGTGTATTTGGTGTTTTGGTGCTTGGATGTTCAATGGGAGAAGAAAGGATGAGTTTTTGGTATTGATTTCGGGGTGATTTATACAGTGTTTCGGTATTGATTTGAGGCTTGGAAGTATAAAAACGTGGGGAGAAGGTTTGTGGCTGTGTTTTCTGACTTTGGAAGTGTTCTCTTTTGCCCTAGTTCGTTTTTGGGAGGTCCTTTTCTAGAAAGAGCATGGTCAAATTCATAGAGCAAGATCTTTATCTAGAAGACTGATTTTGTGCTCTAAGGGAATCTGATTTTTTAGAATATGTTGCAAGCCGATAAAAATTATGAAAATTTAACTGAAGATAAAGAATGATTTTTAGGAATTTTGAGAGTTGGGATTTGGATTATTTTGATAAATAATCGATTAGATAAAAATCTCACAATCTGGAATGTCCCATAATTCATAACTTATTATTGGAAAATCAAAATAATGAAATTCCAACGACATTATTCTCTAAAAATCATCCTCTATCTTGTATTAAATTTCATGACATTTTTTTTTGATTTTGGTATTTTCCAGAGGAGAGAGAAAATTGCAAAAATGATTGAATTTCTCTTTTAAATTTTGGGCTAAGGTTCCAAATAAGAATTTCAGGTTTGTGACTGTATGTAGTCATGCTAACCATGTGACAATTTTATTTTAATTTTGGAAACCTTTTAATTTCTATTGTGAGGCTATTTCATGTGTTAATTATTAAAGAAATTAGCTTATAATATGAATTAAAAGCTAAATTTCAAGAATAAATATTATCAGAAAATCTGAAATACCTCTCATAATGACTATGATATTTGGAAGTGTTTGGAGATAATGAACAAGTCATATGAAAATAGAAAATCTCGAGAATGTCCTTGGAAAATCCTGCATTGGTGCATTTTGACCACTTTGCCCTTTGTAACACGTATGCCTTAGAGACTACTCCGGGGGGGGGGGTTGTTGAAATTTTGGGTATAACAGATTGCCCCCCGTCAACTAGGCTTTGTAATGAAGATGAAAAGACTAGTTGATGCCCGAGTGATACCCCAAAATTTTGGATCTTAAAAGACCCTACATGTAGATTGTGTTGAGCTATTCTAAGGTGCTGACTACCTATGAGTGAGATTGAAAATGAAAAGATGTCCAGCGATTCTAAGGTGTTGACTAACTAAAAACGAAATGATGAAAAAAATGTCAAGTGATTCTAAGGCGTTGACTACCTAAAAATGAAATGATGAAGTAAATGTCAATTGATTCTAAGGCGTTGACTACCTAAAAATGAAATGATGTCAAGCTATTCTAAGGCGTTGACTACCAGAAGATGATGAAAGCTAAATAATGTGTAGATGTAGGAATGCTGATATGCTAGCGATGCTAATGATGCTGATGATGTTGATGATGATGTCGATGATGCTAATGATATTGATGATGTTGATGATGCTCGGATGCTTCTGGGGACCGAAACTCGTGCCGATGCTCCTGGCTGGACCCAATGTGGACTTATTGCCATCGCCCCCAAGCCGGTGTGCAGGGATAACTCCTGGTAAAAACCCTGGGGACTTATTGCCTTCGCCCATCATTCATTGATCCCAAAAATAAGTTGACATCGCAAAAGGAGGATTTATTGCCATCACCTCGCCAACTTTCTATCGCCAGGTCTTGTGACGCGCCTGGATAATGCAACTAGGTCTTATGACGTGCCTATATGAATGAGATGAATGCAATGTGTTTGATGAGAGTGGGTAAGCTAAAAGGGTAATGCTATGTCTTACTACGAGCCTAAAGGAATGCAACTAGGTCTTACGATGAGCCTAAAGGATGGTTCTAGGTCTTATGACGAGCCTAAAGGTGGGATCTAGGTCTTATGACGAGCCTAAAGGTAGGATCTAGGTCTTATGACGAGCCTAAAGGATGGTTCTAGGTCTTATGACGAGCCTAAAGGATGGTTCTAGGTCTTATGATGAGCCTAAAGGTTGGATCGGTCTTATGACAAGCCCAAAGGATGGTTCTAGGTCTTATGACGAGCCTAAAGGTTGGATCTAGGTCTTATGACGAGCCTAAAGGATGGTTCTAGGTCTTATGACGAGCCTAAAGGATGGTTCTAGGTCTTATGACGAGCCTAAAGGTTGGATCTAGGTCTTATGATGAGCCCAAAGGATGGTTCTAGGTCTTATGACGAGCCTAAAGGTTGGATCTAGGTCTTATGACGAGCCTACAGGATGCACTAGTGCAGAAAATGTTTTAAACCACGGTTAAAAAGCCTATATACCACGGTTTGGAACCGTGGTTAATACGCGCGTCGTATATTCGAAAATGCCTATAAACCACGGTTCAAAACCGTCGTTTAAAAGCGCGATTATAAACCACGGTTTCTATATGACCGTCGTTTAAAGTCGTTTTTGTCGCGGATCAGACCGATTTTATACCACGGTTCAGCTTTAAAACCGTGGTATATAATGCTTTTAAACGACGGTTCGTCCGTAAAACCGTGGTATATGACGCTTTTATACGACGGTTCTGTAGACGACCGTGGTTTAAAATGTCGTTCCACTGAATTTTAAACCACGGTTTTCAAGTAACCGTGGTTTTTTTTTCTTTTTTTTTTAGTTTTTTTTGTTTTTTAAGCCTCTACCACAAATGTTTTCCACAATTTACAATCGCATATACAACCTGTACAGGGCATCCAACTGGTATTGCCCTTTGATAACCAACCACACTATATGACCATAAACCAAAGTTGCCAGTTTGAATTGCAACATTGAAAACGAATTGCAAACAAACCCATTCAAACTTTCAAAAATAAGAGAGAGTTGAACTTTACAAACTCTTTGAGAGTCTACGTTGCTTCAGCACAAACAAAAGTGTAAGTCTAACTACACTAGGATAACATCTAAGTAACACTCAAGTAATTTTTACACCAAAACTGCGATAGATGATCTCTTACAAAGTCGAGATCCATTTTGGAATACGTGCTCCCTGTGTGTGAAAAAAGAAACGATCTGTCCATAAAAAAAACTGATCATCATTAGTACACAATTTTATTTCAAATGCAATAACTTTAACTAAAACTTTGATTGGTATGGTTTACCTTGTCATCATCAGCAAGCGTGTCAATTTTGTACAATCTCGAACATGTACCGCATCACATAATAGCCACAGCTTCGTGAATCAGGCTGCTGAGGACACTGTCATCACACCATCCATGGATTACCAACTTTAGATAGATCAAAAAATTAAACGTTTAACTTTAATACAAAAATGCATAAATTAAATGATTATTTACACGTATGTAATGGAAGTCCAAGATGGAGAATGGTTTCTTCGCATCACTCAAACCAAGCTTATGACCCCTGCATAAATACAGCATTTTAAAATGAAGTCATTTATTGTCAATAATCTAGGACAAGCTTAAAATAAATACAAATGCATTAAAATTTTTGAATACTCACTCCTTCAAATATTCTCTACAGCGATCTCTCGAAGGTCATCAGGGCCGCCCAATGGGTCTAGTATCAACAAGCATGAGGTGTCGATACACAACACCATCAACATCCAATGATTGCTGCCACAGATAAAACAAAGAATGTTTTGTAGAACAATATTTTTAATTGTCACAATTAGGAAGCGAAAAATTCCAGTTATTGTGTACTTACATCTGATGATATGGGATCAGCAAATATTTGCTTCTTCTTCGCACCGCAGCACAAAATCCCTGCCTCACGTGCTGTGCACATCCTTGCGCATCCAATGCGGCCTGACTTGCTGACATCAATTGTGGGCACAAGAAAGAGAGAGAAAGATAATCTCTTGTTCGATATCAGTCTAGTAGTCAAACACCTAAACAACATTTTTCATAAGATATGTTAAATAGCTTAAAAAAATGAAAGATAATTTAATAATTTAAAAGATACTTACACACAATAGGCTGAATCACAGATATGTTTAGCAGGTCTCCCATCAAAAATTCTCTTAGATCGCTCACGGTAATCATCAGATCTCTGGGATCGGGGGAGTGGAAAACATGCTTAGACACTTTCATGTTGAAATTGGTGACAGACTGCGGCTTCGTCATGAAAAAGTCATACAGCATTTTTTGTGGTCAACATCTTCAGATACTTGGGTGTCAGAATGGGGGATCTCCTAGGAGTCATATCGAAAGGTTTGACCACTTCCTTTCTCACACTCTGACTCTCCTCATTTGATTTCACAACTTCCTTCCCCTTATCCACTTTCCTCTTCTTAACCGGTCTTAATTCCTTATCAATCTAATAGTATACAAAATTTAAATAATAAACATATCAGTCAACAGTCAAGTTAAAAACTAAACAGTAAGCATGTAATTAAATAGTTTACCTTGTCACTACTGACATCAATGAGAGAATATGGCCATGGAACAACTGAAGATTTTGCTTGACCTATTTTACTCCACTGATTCCACTCCAACGGAAGGGGAGAGTCCTCATGACCTTTCACAATATCGTCTACCATCACACGAGCGTGGAGAGGTGGGATGGGCTTGAAATGTACTACAGTGTTCGGTCCGGTCTGTAAAACCCGACCGAATGCAACATGAACAGTCCCACAATCCAACACTTGAAACAATGACATGATTTAGCCACCTACATCAACTCACAACAGTAAGCAAGCTAATAAAATTATATTGTTTTAAAAGTAATGTTAAAATAACTAAGGAGGAAAAAAGAACAAACCGAAAGGTTTTGATAAGGAAATGTGTCTCTGGTAGGAGAAGAAGGTGCAGGATGATCGACCATCGGAGTATCCGCCGTCGTGGTAGGAGCAGACGTCGGTGTAGGATCATCGACAGTATCCGCCGTCGTGGTAGGAGCAGACGTCGGTCTAGTAGTAGGTACCGGTGTAGGAGACACGGCCACTATCGATGTATCCGCCGTCGCGGTAGGAGTAGACACCGGTGTAGGAGTAGGTGTCGGTGTAGGAGCATGCACCTGGCCCAATACTAAAGCCTCAAGTCTTCGCAGGCGCTCCTCGTAGGCTTGACGCTCCTCAGCGTGACGTCTCTCCGACTCCTCCAACTGGTCATGCACCCGTTCATCCACCATTCTCTCTATCATTTCAGCCTGTGGTACTCTCGATCGAGACGTAGGAAACACGTCTTTTTGGCGAACTTCCCCTCCAAGCCCCCGCACTCGCCCTGGATGATCCTTTTGCCCAAGGGCCTTATTCAGTGGATCATCCTGAGACGGAGGGGCCGGAACCATCTCCCATCACTCAGTCGAGCCAGACTATTTTAAATTAACAAAAATATTAGAAATGAACTTACTAATTAGTAAACAACAACTTTTAAATATATACTTACAATCTTGGACGCCAACTCAGCAGTCTCGCTCTGCGGGAACACATATACTCCCTCGTCATTTTTCTTCATGCGACCCAGCATAAATGTTGCACCCTACTTGCATCGTCAACATCATCAATAACTGACTGAGTGCCGTCTTCATTAGTTTTCGTCAGTAAGCCCTCGCTCTTCCACTTCTCCAACCGCCCCGTGTATCCAGCTCGCCCCATGAGTGCTTGTAGATATTCTTCGCCCGGTTACGTCTCGCTTGTTCTTGATCTTTACAAAATTTGTATATTTGTAAGTTATACATAAAAAAAAATTTGTTAAATTTTATTCCTTAAATAATTAAGAAAGAATAATTGTAAAAGTACCTTAAACTCTTCAGTCTGGCGATGTCGTAGAATATCTTCCAGTCCTCCTCCGTGATCATACCATCATACACTACCCACGGCGGTGACCTCTTGGAGCCCGGTTTGTTAATCCAGCCATCTACCAACCGATGCTTGAACTGTCGCAGTGATGTCGCTAGAAGTGATTCAATCTTCGTCCGAAGTTCATCCGCGACTTTGTACTTCTTCTGCACCATCTGCCAGATGATGTCTTTGTCTGCCTTTTCTTGATCTTTCCAATCCTTATTAATCGAGCAATGGGATTTTACCATCAATCCCAAGTAGGAAGCAAACTGCTGCTTCGACCCACCACGATGTCGGAGGTACTTGTCCCAGATCAAATCGATGGGAGAATTTCTTCTCCTTCAACCCACGGGTCGGTCCACGTCCCTTCCGAGGGCTGCGAAGTAGATGCAGCTGGTGGTTCTTCAGTAGGGACGTCATCGTCAATATCATCCAACCCCAACAGTAAGTCCTCTTCGACTCTATCGTCAGGATCCATAATCTGAAAAATAATCAACAATTAACAAGGTTAATACGAACATCTACTGAATCAAATATTGAAACATGACAAAAATGAAATAATATAATATTGTCAACCAAACTTACAAAATAACATTTCATCGTTCAATCCACAATCCTTCATTGTGGTCGGACCTTCGATATTCAAAATTAGTTACATTATCTACCTCCATCGGCAACCGAATAGGTACATCTGTTTCATCTTCACAGTCGTATTCATCCTCATCAACAATATTATCAATCCCAACTATCGATCTTTTACTCTGCATTACAATAGACCATCTGGGATTAGACTGATCACGACAGTAGAATACTTGTTTTGCCTTTGATGCAACAATAAAGGGTTCATTAGTAGGAGCCGCTGTCGTTAAATCAACTAGCTTCATACCATGATCCTCCTCACGATATCCCTGTTTGTTGTCCACCCATTTGCAACGAAATACGCAAGTTTCATAACTAGTGTAATTCAAGACCCAAATATCCTCAATAACACCATAATATTCGTTCTTCAGTGTATTACGACTTGTTCCTGTGAAAATGTCTTGTGAAGCGATAAGATGCACACCACTGTTCTGGTTTGTCGATTTACAATCTTGACGTGCAGTGTAAAAAAAATCCATTTACATCATATCCTTAATAAGACAACACATCGAGATTTGGACCAAGTGCCAACTGGATCATTTCATCCACGTTCCTTGAATCTTCATACAACACCTTCTGTCTGAACCACTTAACAAATGTTGCATTCTGCTCTTTTTTTAATTTGGCATTACTCATCGTTGGGTGTTTTGTTTTGAGGTAGGCTAGGTGTGCATCGAAATACGGTTCAACAACTTCAGAATGATTCAACACAACCAGATGTGCCTTGTTCAATGTATCAATATCAACTCTGCATAATTTTTTCCCACAGGTACCAACCCCTTTAAGCCTGCCATCATGTCTTGCTTTCGGTAATCCAATAACATCAACACCGTCTAAGTAATGAGTGCAGAAGTCAACTACTTCCTCTGTTACTGTCCCTTCAATTATGCTTCCCTCTGGACGCCGACGGTTTTTCATTTTCTTTTTCAGTATACCCATATATCTCTCAAACGGATACATGTATCGAAGGTATAACGGACCACAATGTTTGATCTCTCTAACAAGATGAACAAGTAGATGCACCATAATATCAAAAAACGAAGGAGGAAAATACATTTCCAACTGACACATGGTGATCACAAGGTCATTCTGTAGTTTATCCAGCGTCTCCACATCAAGCACTTTACACATACACGAAATTCCTTTGAAGAAAACACATAAATTTGTAATAGTTTTCCTGACATCAGCTGGAAGGATTCCACGGAGAGCAACCGGAAGTAAGTGCTGCATCAGCACATGATAGTCGTGAGACTTCATCCCTACCAATTTAAGATCAGACATTGATACCAAACTTGATATGTTCGATGAGTAACCGGATGGCACTTTAATATGACGAAGAGAACTACAAAAACTTATTTTCTCTTCTTTGGATAATGTATGACAAGCGGGAGGCAAGAATGTTCTTTTCCCTCTTTGTTGTGGCGCGAGTTCTTCTCGTATACCCAATTCAACCAGATCTTTTCTACCCTTTAAATGGTCTTTTGTCTTTCCTTTCACGTTTAGTAGTGTCGCAGATACACTTTCACCAATGTTTTTCTCCACGTGCATAGCATCAATGCAATGTCTCACCTCTAAATGTTGCCAATATTCAAGTTCCCAAAATATTGATTTTTTCTTCCAGATGCTCTTTTCAGTGGCTTTAATTGGTGGACCGAAGTTGTTCACAACATTCTTCAACTGATTGTAAGTCTCAGCAGCAGATAGTGGTGGTCGAGCGACTGCATGATCCGTTTTTCCATCAAACTCTTTTGTCATCTTACGGTATTTGTGCCCTTTAGGAAGGAATTTCCGATGGCCCATGTACACATTTTTTCCACTGTGTTTTAACCGTATACTGCAAGTTCTATCTCCACATATAGGGCACGCTAGAGCTCCTTTAATTGTGTATCCCGAGAGGTTACCGTATGCAGGGAAATCATTGATCGTACAAAACAACATAGCCCGGAGCGTGAAGTTTTCCATACCATATGAATCATACACCGTCGCACCTTCATTCCACAACAATTTTAAATCGTCAATAAGTGGTTGCAAAAACACATCAATTTTGTTTCCCGGTTGTTTTGGACCCGATATCAACAGAGAGAGGAGAATATGTCTGGGTTTCATACACAACCATGGTGGCAGATTGTATATTGTCAATAAAACAGGCCAAGTACTGTGTATACTGCTCAAAGTGCCATAAGGGTTCATCCCATCAGTGCATAAACCAAGTCTTAAGTTCCTTGGGTCTGTACCGAATTGAGGGTATATTCTGTCAATGTTTCTCCATTGTGGTGAATCGGCTGGATGTCTCAATTTACCATCATCCTTTCTATGGGTAGCATGCCATCGGAGGTTCTCAGCATCTTTCTGAACTGCAAACAAACGTTTGAATCGGGGAATTATCGGTAGATACCACAACACCTTCGCAGGAGAGCCCACTTTAGTGCTTATGTGGTTTCTGTCACCCTTTTTTACATAGCGTGATTCCCCACATTCAGAGCAATGGTCATCCAACTCATTCTCCTTCCAATACAACATACACCCATTTGGACAAGCATGTATTTTTTTATATTCCATACCCATCGGACACATTAACTTCTTTGCCTCATAAGTTGTTGTGGGTATCACATTGTCCTTTGGTAGTACATTCTTCAGCAGTTGTAAAAGATCTGTAAAACTGACATCACTCCATCCATGTCTCGCCTTCAGATTGAATAGTTTTAAGACAACGCTCAATTTGTTTTGTGTTTGCGTTTCACATCCACTGTACAACGGTTCCTTTGATGCTTGCATCAGATTTTCGAATGATTTGGGTTTGTTGGAAAAATGTTGTTCAACATCTTCCATCATTGCATTAAGGTCCTCCTGATCATCTGAATCACTACCTAGTGAATCATCTTGAGTATCCCCAAAATCCTGTGAAGCATCCATTTCTGATTGTTCTGCAAACGTTATCAGCACATTCAAACACTTGTACTGAATGTTGACCATGCAGTATTGTTATGGCTTCATAATCATCTGTAAACCCTCTGCGAATCAGATGATCCTTAATCTTGTCCACACCTCGGTATTTGAAGTCGTTCTTGCAATCGACACAAGGACATCGAATATATCCCTTATCCCTTGGTTTAAGATTGTCAACAAGGACTTTGCAAAATTTATTGACCCCTTCTAGGTACTTGATGTCCAATCTGTCACTGTACATCACTGAGCGCTCCATCTCCTTTTTCAACACACACCAGATGTCGTGAACTCGTTCCATTGATCTCCTCTTTTTTTATTTACAGATTTAACAACCTAAACCTATCCAATCACCTACGATCTCACCTAGGAACAAGTTAATAATATACAGTAGTTCAGTGATAATTTCGGCAGCATTACCCTACAGTTCTCCTAGTGTAGATATATATATACGAATCGTTTCAATTCACATATATATATGTACACTAGAAGAACACTAGGGTAATGCTGCTGAAATTATCACTGAACTACTGTATATTATTAACTCATTCACAACCTAGATGGTGAGATCAAAGGTCATTGGACAGTCCCAACAGGGACTATCTAAGACATACCTCTATCAGGTATATCTCAGACAGGTAATTCTATGTTGTTGATTTTCCATTGTTTAATAGAAAAACAAAAATAAATTGAAACATTTTAAATACCAACCTGATGAGTACTGGATGGTCAGCTAGCGCGAACAGCACAGAAGAAGGAGAAGTAGACAAATGCTCTTGCGCGCAGTATATAACACCTATTCAATGAAATTAGAATAAGGTTTTAATTTTATAAAAACTTGAATAATTGAACATATTAAACAAACGAACAAGCTTAAATTCTGGAAAAAATTTGGCATGACCTTTGCGTATTTTTAGACACTCCACATTTTTTTAAGGCAGAAATTAACAAACATAGCAGCAACATTAACTCTCGGCAAACCATACGAATTATTATCAGACAGACAAGTATGCATATAGTAAATGTATATATATATATATATATGATCAATGAACAAAAACATCCACCCCATTTCAACCCCATCATCACATTTCAACCACACTATGCAAATACATATTCTAATGATTGCAGAATACAAGTAGAATTTAGTATAACGTCTATTTGTGACAATATTATATATATATATGTACATATATATATACATTTATATTAGTATTTGTTTCTAAAATTATAATCAGAAATGCAAGTGATTTACCGTGGGTTCTGATCAGGCAAACCGGTGGCAGAGGTTGACAGCAGCAGATAGTGCGACAAGTAGACAATCCGACTGTGTGTAGTGAATACAATGAAATTAGAGTACAAGGTTTTAATTTGAAAAATATATGAATAATTGAACAAATTAACAAATATATTTTGAATAAACCATAACATTTTTAAAAAACTAACCTAATGATGAATAAGGATGATCAAGTCACAAATGGGAAGGAAGAGGGATTGTTCAACCGTAGAAACACCTATTCAATAAAATTAAAATAAGGTTAAATTCTGGAAAAAATTTGGCATGACCTTTGCGTATTTTTATATACTCCACATTTTTTTAAGGCAGAAACAAACATAGTACCAACATCAGAAAGACTACTACGAAAACCATTTCATTTTCCCCTGCATAAACAAACATTTAAGAGAACTGTAGAGAATTGTTTTCATTCTTTTTTCCCCTGCATAAACATACGTCGTACGACTCTCTCTCCCTCCCTCGATCGCAATAACAACAACAATAATAATCATAATGTGACAGAAAATATAATATCTCAACCGACACTAGAAAATCAAAACATATCATCTAGTTTCTCGATCATTATTTCATCACTGAAGTAAGTTAGCTAGACAGATAATGCAAGAAACCATAACAAATTCAACAGCCTCCTTACTCACAGACGAATCCCCACTTCCACTTCCTCCACTTACCATTTCTCGTTCACCACGGAGCTTATCCATGTCAATCTCCCACAAATGACGTATTTCACATATGTCCAGCTGTTACTACTCTTGGATGATATTATCTAGTTTCTAGTGTTTCAACGAGAATAGGTATCTATCTCAAAGTTACTTCTGGTATACTAACAAATCCAACCCGCTAAATAACACTCTTCTCCTCGCTCGCAAAGCAAATTAATCACCATTATTATTAAGAACTAATTTTCGAGCTAGTATTGCAGTAGTCTTCTCAAAGTCTAGATAAATGTCCAAAACTTCAATTAATCAAGATTTATAACTCATCATTGATGCCTTATTCAAAAAATAATAACTAATATAAACAAACTACGTAGTTGAGTCAAGCATAGCAGAAAGAAGCCACCATCGCGTACAAAACCACCATATATTATACACTAGCTCGATCATATATTATACACCCCATACAATAAAAAAAACGAAGATAGTTTAGGGTTTTACCTTGGGGCACCGGCGCTGATGAGGTCGACACTTCAGGCGAGGGGGACGGTTGGTGAGGCCGAGAATGGCGACGCGGGCAGATCAGACAGAGGAGGACGGCACACACAGTCAACGGCGGAGGAAGATGGGCACAAGCTCGACGGCGGAGGAAGATGGGCACAAGCTCGACGGCGGAGGAAGATGGGCACAAGCTCGACGGCCGGAGGAGGAGGACGGCAAGCTCGACGGCGGGGAGACGGGGCGGTGGAAAATCGTCGATAAAATCGCAGGGGAAACAGAGAGCGGGGAGGAGGAAGAAGAAAGGTCGGGTTTTTATTTTTATTAAATGACTTTTAAACGACGGTTAATCAAGGAACCGTCGTTAAAGACGTATAATAAACGACGGTTTTGTTAAAAACCGTGGTTTATAATTCTTACGGTAAAACTTTAAACGACGGTTGCTAACGAACCGTGGTTTATAAACCCGTTATACGACGGTTGGTACTGAACCGTCGTTTTATCTTCAAAGCGTACGAACTATATATGACGGTTGTTTGGAGAACCGTCGTTTATTCAATGAGGCGTGCACTATATATGACGGTTTGCTTAAAAACCGTGGTTTAAAATATTTAAACGACGGTTACAGATTTAACCGTGGTTTAAAGTGCGTCATTTAAAATCTTTTTTGTACTAGTGATGGTTCTAGGTCTTATGACGAGCCTAAAGGATGGTTCTAGGTCTTATGACGAGCCTAAAGGTTGTTCTAAGTGAAAGTGAGTAAAATGTATGATGGGTCTAAATGGATGTAGAAGGATTAGGGTTTATGTCAAAACCTGGAGATGGTAGGCTCAAGACAGCCTGCGGATGTTTGAGTGTGAAGGTAGGGCTTAGGACGGGCCGAGGAAATTTGATGTGGAGGTAGAGCTTAGGACGGGCCTGAGGAAATTTGATGTGGAGGTAGGGCTTAGGACGGGCCTGTGTGATATGAGGAGGGTTTGATCCTTTGGGTTTTGGATTTTTGGGACTCAATCGGTGTCGTTGTTGCAATTGTTGGGACCAACAATTGCCCCCAGTATTTTTCCTTAAGGCAATCTGAGTTTTTTTAGGATTTTATGGCAATTGATCGGAACGATCGATTGCCCCCAGTATTTTCTTTGATTAACCGCGCAAAACAAGTCTCACTCTCACAAGGTCAGGGTTTATCTTGATGTGGTGCTTTCTATCCTACACTCAAAGTGTTTGATGCTTGCACTCGTGCTCTCCTTTTAGTCAAAACATCTCAACCGTTGAATTTGACATTTGTTAGATTTACGCATTCAACCTATTACTTCCACGTGATTGGATACACAACTACTAAGTCGGAAGTCTTTTGAGCTTATAATGTGGCTATGGGGTGTAATGAAAGACAATGGGGCGATGGAGGAATGTTTAGGATATGTGGAGCTATAAGGGTGACCAAAGCTACAACTTGCACCTTCTCTTGGACTTGTCTTCTTCGTCTTGAAGTCATTTGGCTACTCTGTGATGAATTCGCTTGTGAGCTTGGAACTTGGGACTTTTGGGTTGTTCCTTGCACCTTCTCTCTTTCTTCCAATTTTGGATTTCTTCGAGGCTTTTCAAGTTTGCCTTTCTTTGAATCTCTTTTTCTTCGGGGTTCTTGTGTTTCTCGGTTTTGAACTTTGAGAGTTGTTTTTGATGTGAGCTCATTTGGATCATGTGTCTTTGGGACCATTTGCGGATCGTTTGTCGTCCTGGTAGCAGTTTTGCTTCTTTGGACTTGTGAAGTTGATGTTCAAAAGTCGGCTCCTTGCTTCCTTTGGTCACTGGGTCAATTATTCATCATTGGCTGGCTTATTTTGTGGAGTTGTAGTGTTGTAAAAGAGGTCATATATGAAAAGCTCAGCGGGGGTGCCTAGGGTGTAATGTCAGGGTTCAAAGCTTTTGGCTGTGTGGTGCTGTACCTAGGTGCTTCATCATCCCTAATAGTTGTGTATCCATTCTTTGTTACTTTTCATATGTTTAAGCGTAAATTTACAAATTATCTCCTTCGGTTGGAGTCATGCCGTTTACCTTACCTTTGATTGTAATCTCTCTGGAGCCACGTAAAATTGACATGCTTTTTCACTCATGGTTTTACCGCTCAAGGCACTCTCGCAAAATGTTCACTCAGAGACTTGTTCACGCGCTTTAAACCAATGAAATAAACGTTATCGACCCCTAACTCAGATTGCCCCCGTATTGTTTTGGGTCTTTTGACAAGCCTTTTGAATACCCAGGTTATTTGTTGGAGGTGGCTGTATGTGTGGTGGTACATGGCGATGAGGTCTCGCTGTTTTGGTGGAGTGATGTAGTGATGAAAGTAAAACATGGTAGTGGGATGCTTTCAGTGTATGGTGAAATTTTCCATTGAGAGGTGATGAATGATGGAAGCCAACAAGGTGGTAAGATATTCCTTTGCGCAAGAATGAGTTTCATGTGGAGAGGGGAGTGTGGTGAGACACATGGGATGTATGTGATGAAGGCAGTGGATGGGGTAAAATGACGTGATGACTTATTTATTGGTATTCTGGTTTAGTGAATAAATGCAAAAAAAAAGTGAAAATGGAACAATGTTCTAATTCATGAATGGAAAGACAACATCAAAAATTGTAATCTTAAGAAAACTACCTAAAATGATAAAGGAAGCTAGCTACCATAAAGTTGGAAGAATGACTGGGAAAAGAAAACTACCAAATCGAGAAAACTTCTAACACAATGATGTTGGGTTGTCTGATGGCAACATACTGAAGACTCGAGCTCTGGGCCGTCGGGACGCCATTGAGATGGCCGTGATTGTCTTCCTTCTGAACTTCGAATAGGCCTCGAAAATGTTTGAACTAGGAATGCCTATGGGTTATGTAGGAGGAACCGGGTCTGAATCTTTTCCAAGCTGCGAGTGAAGTGCATGAGCTAGAGTGACTCCTAGGATAGAACAGATTTGCGGGCCTGAATACCCTTAATCTAGAAGTGAAGCAAACGGGCTGAAGGAGGCCACACGAACCGTGAATGGGCCACTGGCCGAGGGGAAACTTTGAAGTCTGAGATTCGTTTGATGTTCTTGTCGGGCCTTGACGCTAGAAACTGGAATGAATGAGTTATGCAACCTATCTTGGATTCAAATGTTCTGTGCTATGGGCCGAACTTCTGGATTGAGAGCGAAGCTTATGGGCCAAAACTATGAGTTGGTCTACGGGCCCCAAATAGAATGAGTCATGAGTGTGGTATTTGGGCCAGAATGATTACTGAACAAAACCCTAGGTTGGAATTTGGACTGAAACCTGAATGAGTAGTATTGATTGAACCTGAAAAATGATCCCTAGATCTAGGATTTTGGGCTAAAGCCCAAGTGAAGAGTTTTCCTATACTAGAATAGACCTTGGGTCGGAAGAATTTCAGTGGAAGGCTTGGTTGGTTTACATGTCTCATGGATTGCTTTTAGGTGGACTTTTATGGGCCTAGAACTAAATGGATAAACCAAATTGGGCTGAAAAAGAAACCACCTAAGTCTAAACTTTTGGGCCGAAGCCCACATAACTCACATGTTAAACCAAACAGAGCCTTTAGGCTGCAAACAAATAGAACTGACAATTCGGGTTGGGCTAGGTTGATGTTGGAGAAATTCCTATCAGTTTCTAGGCTGGGTAGTGGGCCGATCACACAAGCAAACTAGGCCCACACAGATTCAACATGTCTTCACTAGATGTTTAAATCAAACCAGGTATGGATCGATCCGGAGAGGTGCTTGGGGCATGGGCCCAGGTCACCACAAAGGAATTGGGCTTGCACGCTATTCTCTTTGGGCTTCCCCACTCTTTTCACATCACCTGAAGGTGTGCGTCTACGGTCGGGTCTTTGACTGACCAAACAATGGGCTAGGTAAGGGCACTGCCAGGAAAACGCTTGGGGCTAAGGCCCAGGTATTAAGGGGATATGGTTAGACGACATCCTCCTCTTTTCCCCCGCTTATTCACATCGCCTAAAAGGTGTGAGTCCCTGATAGGGGACCCTCAAACGGGTCCCGGGGTGAAATTGGTTTGTGTGGACCCTCGCTCTCCTATGATGCAAAGGTGCAGAAAATTAAAGTGCGCACGAAAGTAAACAAATAGAGTAATAAAGCCATAAATAAACATTTTGAGTTAAGCCCTCTTTCTAAAAATTAAAACAAGTTAAAATTAAGAAGTTGGTCCCCAGCAGAGTCGCCAGTCTATGAGCCTCGATTTTAAACCCTATCCTATGTTGATTAAAGCTGATTAGGATCTAACCGGGTTTTAGGTCCACTTATAACCTAAGATTATAACTATGTCATATAACAATAATTATTAAAACCTAAGCTAGCTCACTGGAACCTATTATGAGTCACCACCTAATTTTAACCTAGATCAAATTAGGAAAGGAGAGTTCGGGTTCGAGGGCTTGGTATACGACTTGTTTAGGGTTCAATTACTTTCATTACCCCTAGAAGTCGTTTTTCCTCTACTTAGTTTAATTATGGCTTATAACGAGTCGTTTTAACCTAAATGCGCGAGCTTCTGTTTTTTTATGTTTTTTAGCATTTTTTGACAGGAAAATTAAGTAAAATTAAAGATTCCTAAACTAGGGTTTTGGAGGCAGAATTAGGTCAAATTTTGTTTCCGTCCGTGGCTACGGACCTAATGTCCGACCTACGGACCCTAGTTAACCTATGTGAACATAAAAGTCGAATTAAACAGAAAACACAATTTTGAAAAGTCCGGGGCCACGGACAGGATGTCTGTGGGCCCAGACATTATTTTAGAAAACCTAAAGTTTGAAAATTTTGAAATACCGCCACCGTCCGGGGGCGTCGGGCTTACGGACAAGGCGTCCGGGACCCGGACATAGCGTCCGTGGGTGCGGACCGCCCTCGGACGGCGGCGTTTGGGAGGTTCCCGATGGTGTTTTGAGCTCAAATTTTATGGGTGTGTAGCATGAAAGATGTACAAGACGTTAGTGATTGAATGTTTTCAATTTGACTACAAATTAAGGACGAAACTTAATGAACAAAAACAGAAACAAACGACAATTCAGAAACCTTAAAGAGTCAGTTCGATGTCAAATTTTAACACCAGATTAAACACTTCGTGGGGAGTTAGGAGATTCAGATTTCTACCTGTTTTACCTTTGAATTTGATTGGATTCTTCACATCAAGGGCCCTTCGAGGCTTCGTCGGATTCGGTTCTGGCTTGAGTTCGAAACTAGCTTCTGACCCCTTCTTCCCTGGGCTGTTAACCACATTTTGGTTCTGTGTATTTGGTGTTTTGGTGCTTGGATGTTCAATGGGAGAAGAAAGGATGAGTTTTTGGTGGTTTCGGGGTGATTTCTACAGTGTTTCGGTATTGATTTGAGGCTTGGAAGTGTAAAAACTTGGGGAGAAGGTTTGTGGCTGTGTTTTCTGACTTTGGAAGTGTTCTCCCTTGCCCTAGTTTGTTTTTAGGAGGTCCTTTTATAGAAAGAGCATGGTCAAATTGATAGAGCAAGATCTTTATCTAGAAGACTGATTTTGTGCTCTAAGGGAATCTAATTTTTTAGAATATGTTGCAAGCCGATAAAAATTATGAAAATTTAACTGAAGGTAAAGAATGATTTTTAAGAATTTTGAGAGTTGGGATTCATAACTTATTATTGGAAAGTCGAAATAACGAAATTCCAAAGACATTATTCTCTAAAAATCGTCCTCTATCTTGTATTAAAATTTCATGACATTTGTTTTGATTTCGGTATTTTCCAGAGGAGAGAGAAAATTGTAGAAATGATTGAATTTCTCTTTAAATTTTGGCTAAGGTTCCAAATAAGATAATTTCAGGTTTATGACTGTATGTAGTCGTGCTAACCATGTGACAATTTTATTTTAATTTTGGAAACCTTTTAATTTCTATTTTGAGGCTATTTCATGTGTTAATTATTAAAGAAATTAGCTTATAATAGGAATTAAAAGCTAAATTTCAAGAATAAATATTATCAGAAAATCATGAAATACCTCTCATAATGACTATGATATTTGGAAGTGTTTGGAGATAATGAACAAGTCATATGAAAATAGAAAATCTCGAGAATGTCCTTGGAAAATCCTGCATTGGTGCATTTTGACCACTTTGCCCTTTGTAACACGTATGCCTTAGAACTACTCCGGGGGGGTTGAAATTTTGGGTATACAGGGGTACAAGCTCATTCTATCTGGTCGTCCTCTTCCATTTCCTCCTCACTAACGACTGAATTGTGCTTCCGATCTTTACTTTCTCGCCATTACTGCCTCTGGAATCCTTGTTTCTCAACTGTTCTATAGCCTCAGTCATTTCGTCCCACTTCTTTTGATACTCCTCATCTCTTTGCATTAATTCCTGTTGTAGAGTCTCGTTTCCCTCCACAATCTTCTCGTCAATTGATGACTAGTCCTTCAGCATGTCCTCGAGATCTTTCTTGGAGATGGCTTCTGGCATCTCCGAACTCATTTATTTTCAACGCGATCGCTATTCTCGGTAGTGCTCTTCGGTGTCTTCTTAGATCTTGTAGCCATTTCTCGTAATCAGAACCTGCAAAAGATTTCATTAGTCATTTCAGGATTCCCATTACGAATCGTCACAGATCACTTCCCTGTTTCTATGTGGTCTCGTGGTTGCTTCTTGCTGTTCGTTTCCCACAGACGGTGCTAAATGAAACTGTATGTTGTATCTCAAATATAACCCAATCTGATTTACTATCCTACGTTACCTGGTCTCGGTTATAGAATCTCGTAAGAAAGGGAGAGAGAGAGAGTCTTTGGTTAGAGTCAAGTGCGAGTTTGACTGCCAAATGTTACGTGTCTTATTTCATGGGGGTACACTCTTATTTATAGAGTCTTAGGGCCTGGACTTATGTTGCCAGCCTGTATTTACATGTATAAGTACGATTTTGCCCTCCCTAACATCTTTTGACCGACCACAAGCGGCCAGCCACACTATATTTCGTCTTGCCTAATTCCTACTTTCATCCAGCCGGGGGCGGCCGGATGTCTTATGTATTCTTACTCCCATCCGGCTGGAAGCGGCCGGATGCTCCATATGTCTTGTTTGACTTGGTACCATTCTTCCCTTCTCGGACCTTTTTCTTGAATGAATCTCGGCCAACCATTTAATTTCCTTTGCCAATGTTCTTATCAATATACAATGACTCTCATGAGTGCTAAACAATACACTAACCTTAAGGAGTAAACCCTAGGTTAAGAATGTGTTCTAAGGTATTAAATGAATGTTTTACCTTGGAGTCTTAAGATAGGCTTGGATATGAATCAAGAAGGACCTCCTCTAGCCCTTGGAGAATAGAACCAAGCTAGAACAATGGATAAAACAAGGCTCCGTAAGAGGGTAATTTTCGGCCATGTAAGAAAGTAGTGGAAAGATGACTTTTCTTACATTTTCCTTACCTTGAATGAATGGAGAAGACAATGAACACCTCAAGCTAGTTTTTCCTCCTCAAATGGCGATCTCCTATGGCTCCAAAATGAAGCTTTTTCAAATTTGAAAAGATAGAAAGCTAGAGCTTGAGCTAACTAAGAATAATATGTGTTTAGTTTTTGATTTGGAGCTAAAATGGAGACTTGGTTGGAAAAGCAAGGTGTGGCAACAATGGAGCTGGTTCTCACGTGGATGGAGAAGAGAGGAGGCAGGAGAAACCGATGGGAAGAAGAGAAATGAAGAAAGAAGAGGAGAGAGGTAAGCTAAATAAGATACTTTACTTAAAAGGTGAATAGTTACCTTACTTTATTTCCCTCTCTTTTTGCAACTTAGCTAGCATGTTGTGGTGACTCACCACCCTTAGAAACTGGCCCCTTTATTAAGTAAGGCTAGTCATGGTCTTTGTTGACCAACTTATTGACTTATGTTGACTAAAACTTAAACTAGGCACTATTTGGCACTATTCACAAATTAGAGCACAAATTTGTGAAATTTTTGGTTTCTCCTTTATTTAGGCTTCCTAATGTGATACAAATTAGTACACATGTTGATTAAGATGTAATCATAGGCATTTAGCCACTCAAAACCCATTTCTAAGACAATTTCTCAAAAAGGTGCTTTAAGGAGTCTTAAAGCACATTTTGTGTTTAAGCTTGGTTTTCTTTGGTAATTGGTTTAACATGTCCATTAGCATGTTACTAAAGTATTATAATGGTATTTGGGTGCTAATCAAAGTCACTCCAAGCTTAGAGCACATTTTTGCCTAAATTGCCCTTAAGGTTTTCTTGTGTTTTCCTTGGTTTAAATTGTCTACCAATCTTTCTAAGGCATATTTAGCCTTACTACATCATAAATTGATGTTTACTTTGCATACTTAGGTTTGGGGTATTTCATTCTCGCAATAATTAATTAAACAAACAAAGAGAAAAGATAGATGAAGATGTTACCTATTCACTCTTACTCCACAGCAGAAGAAATGAGGAAGAAGAAGTAGAGACCACCCCAATTACTGCAGACAGAGGGGAAGAAAGGAAATAATATTAGGGGGGCAAGAAATCCACTATTATAAGCATTATCATATTTTGAAAATAAAAAAGAGAAAAAGATAGATGAAGATGTTACCTTTCCACTGATGGTGCAACGAAGAAGAAATGAGGAAGAAAGAGACTTAGAGACCACCCCAATTACTGCAGACAGAGGTGAAGCAAGGTAATAATATTAGGGCGGCAAGAAATCCATTACTATAAGCATTATCATATTAAGCACGTATATACTGCAATGTAATGGGAGAACATAGATGTTATAATGTTATATATCTTACCACTTTATTAATGTGAAACTTGAAGTTAATTTTTTAATAGTTTGAGAATTAAGAACAAAATGATTTGTAGTTTTATTTACGTCGGAGATGCTGTACCCGCCACCGGCAAATAGGATGTCGAGAAAGTGGAAATGAATCGTTGTGATGATGATACGTACTATGATGGGATACAAGGTGATGATTCAATTGATGCTAAAGTGGAAATGTTGGATTATAAAACCATATGTCGTTATAACGACATTTCCAACATAACTTTTTGGTTTTCGGAAATGTTGGAGAGCATATGGGTGAGAAATCAAATTGATGTTCTCGTTAGAAATCATATTGTCAAGATTTAGGTTTTTAAAAAATTACACATTAATGTCTAAAGCATCAAATAGTGACAATCTTCAAAAACATAAATTAGGACCATTAATTAAGTTTATATATATATATATATCAATTAGCCAATAAATGTTTCTTCGATTGAGTTTGTACGAATGGGGAATACATTAGTAGTACACTAGGTGTTTATAGTTGAGAAATGGTCATTTTATATGGTGAGAATGAGTATTTATATCATAAAATAATTTTTGAATGGCACAAAACAAGTCGTTTTTTGTGACAAAAGTATTTCATGAATTTTTCATTGAATTATAAAAAATAACCATTAAAGTAAAAAAAAGTAACCTTGAATAGTAACCAAACTGCTTGAAGAGAAAAATTCATTTTGATTCACTATCTAACGAAAATGAACGTTTGTCAAAGTGAAGTGGCGTTTCATGAATTTTGAGCATAAACTTTACCTATTGTATATATGCTTGGATAATGTGCTAGGTTGGATTATCAACAAAGTCCTAGATATTCCTAGAATCGGGTTGTGGATCATATCACAGGGTATATTGTTTCAAAACACATATGTTATATATAACCTCTTTTTTAGCTTAAAAATTTAATTCAATAAGAAAATACTAACATTACAGAATAATAAATTATATGTAAACACATCCTAACAAGACAATGCGCTTACAAAATTAAAACATTGTCAGTAAAAATTAAGCATTTTCCTAATATAGTTCATAAAAAAACAGATATAATGAAAGGTTATGATAAACATAAGTCAAATCTAAAGTCTTAATTATCTTTAAGCGTGTCTTTAGTTTTTTCATCATTATCATAGCCAATATAATTAGCTTCAAGTTTTTTCATCATTAAGCGTGTCTTTGATTTCTCACCCATACCAGGAACGTCGTCACTAGTCAAGATGACAATTATATTCAAATGGTTTCACTTTCATACTCCCATATATATGTCATGAGACCAATGTTTTCTAGTCATTTATATGACTTTCGCCTATCAAGAATTGATCGATCAATGTCTGGGTTGTATGCAGAGGGCACAAACAGCAAAAATATCAACTCAGACATTTTATCGAACACCTTATATGCAAACTATTTATACTAGTTCAATAATCTATCTATATTCAAATTATGCACACAACTAAACTAACAATCAATAACTATATTACAACTAGTTATTCAATCAACAAGACAATAATTAACATATTTCGAAGTTAGAATTCGGAATTCGAACCTAGGGTTCCCGCAGCATTCACGATCGACGCCTGCGACCTCCTGGCAGAACGAGTTGCGACGGTGACGGCAGCGAAGAACGTGGGCGACGAGAAGAAGGCGGTGGTGGTGGGTGGCGCAATCCCAGGCGTCGAGCTGCAAAATCACCGTCGAGAAATCACCGTCGGTCTGCTTCGTTCTCGCGAGACAGAAGAGAATGAAGAGGAGAGTGACGGAGTGGTCGATTTGGGGAAAAAAAAAGACTCTATCGCAGCGGTTCCTACTAAGAACCGCTGAGATAGGCTAGTAAAAAAGACCTATCTCAGCGGTTCTTTGTAGGAACCGCTACGATAGAGTTTTTTTTTAATGACCCTACCGCAGCGGCTGTAAGTAACAACCGCTGAGATAGGTTTGCGGGATTTTTAAAAACGGCCTATCTCAGCGGTTGTTTTTACAAACGATGTGGTAGGTGCGCTGCGATAGACCATTTTTGTACTAGTGATAGTTATTAATCTTAGGTTATAAGTGGACCTAGAACCCGATCAGATCTTAATGAATCTAATCAACATGGGATAGGGTTCAAAAAATGAGGCACATAGGTGGGGTGAGTGTGTTGTTTTTTTTCAAGGGCAGCGGGACGTTGAGAAGTCCTGTGTCTGGATTGACCTAGAGTGCTTGAGGATATCTATATATGCGAACGTTTTGATCATGGAACCAAAGGAATCGTGGGCCAGAGAGCGTAAGTTCCCATAAGTCATGAATCGGCCGTGAACCTGAAAGCGTAAGTGTTCAGATGACCGGTACCTACAGGATCATAGAGTGTATTACTTGATATGGGATTCGAGGATTGAAGTGGCTTCTTGTCTTCGGACTGACCCCATGGAGAGAATACAAAAGATTATTTTGGTTGCTATACATGCAGTAACATGTTGTGCAGATGTGTAGTATACATCAAGACAGATATGTTGAGTTTGTAAGGTTATATATGTTATAACCTTGGTGTATGATATGTCTAGATGACTAACATATTAGATTCACCAACTATGAGGGCAAGTTCTTTACGGGGGGGGGGGGGGGTAGATTGAAGTTTCCAGACTTAAATATGGTGATTAAATTAATCTAATATGAGATTTAGAGGCCTAATGATGCCTAAAGAACTTTGGTGAAGAAAGTAAAACCAAAAGAAAGACAAAAACGCGTAAAAAGCAAAATGGAAAAACGTGTGTTACGCAACCATAGGAGGCATATGACCTCTACTAGGGTCCTAGATGGATTCCTAAGACTTATATATACACTAAGAACATGTGGGAACGATTCCCGAAGAATATGAATCCATATAGTGGATTAAAAGCGCAAATAAAGTCCTAAAGTACGTTTTTCGAGAAAACTCAGAAACGTGACTTTAAGTAGTTTAATGGACTTGTAAAAATTATAGTTGATCATATAACTATAATTAAACATTAATGAAGGTCTAAGAATTATTAAAATTAAATAAACGAGAAAAATCAGGAAAACGGGCCTGGTTGATGAATAGTGCCAAACCGGGATATTAAAGAGTGTTTCTTGCGAAAAGACGAAAATGCCCTTACCCAATTATTATAAGGGGGCCGGTTTTATGAGTGGGTCAGCACTCTCCTCTATCAATTAATAAACTAGCTCTATGAGTTAGAAAAGTAAAAAAGGAAATAAAAAAGAAAAGTACAAAATGCCTTTTTGGACTCTCTCTCTCCCATTTTCTCCTCTCTCTCCCAACTCTTCTTCTCTCAGTCGGAAGCCCCTTCCTTCTTCTTGTTGGGCGATTTGGATGCTCCTCCCATGGCTTCCCACCTTTCTTTGCTGCGCCCAAGTCTCCACAATACTCCAAACTCAAAATAAATTGCATATTTGGGTTGGCGTCATCAAGAGCTTTCTTCCCCACCTTTCAAAATCTTCAAAGGTTAAAGTTGACCTCCATGGGTGTAGCTACATTTTAGGAGAAAAGTCAATTTTCTGGAGCTAGTCTACATCCTCTTTGACTTAAGGTAAGAAAACTCAAAGAAAACTCATCTTTTCTCTATTCCTTGACTTGACCGATTTTGGGGTTCTCAAGTGCCTCATTTTCTTCTTTGTATGAGCAATTATCCAGCTACAAAAGCTTAGTGGAAGCTCTCATTTGGTTCATGACCAAAAGCCATTCTAGGGTTCTAAGATAAATCCCTAAATTTTGTGCTTTAAGCATTTCCCTTGCAAATTCGAGTAATTCATGAGTCTAGGTATATTGCTTCGTTCTCATTTCCCCCATTTGGGTGTTGGTTTAGAATTTGGCAAGTGCATTGCCCACCTGGCCAATTTTAAATCAAAGGAGAATCAAGAAGAGAAAAGAAGAAGACTTGTGAAATTAAGGTAAAAAATCTACCTAAAAGTCTATCCTTAATGCTTTAGAAACTAAAGGATGGGTAGTTAAAAGAATGAATCAAAATATGTGCTGGAATATGTTGGTAGAGTGAGAGAGAATTTCTGGTGATGCTTAATGCAAGGGTAAATATGGTTTGATTTAAGGGCCTTGGAGCCAAGTCATTTAAGATTATTGCATTGTATTGTGATTGAAGAGATTTTGGATTAAATTGTGTGCTGGTAGAATCCACTAAGGATTTGGTTAGCTTGTGTTGAATTGTGAATGTTTTGGATTAGGTGATGAAGACAGTGGAATTTGGATGAGCTAGTATAGTGATGAAGTTATGGTGAAATTTCTGTAGAAAACAAGTTGTCTAGGTGATATTATGAGTTTGAAGTACCTAAGGTTAACTAGGAGTTGATAGGGAGTAATTTAGAGTGTTATTATGGTGTTAGAACATTTTGGAATCATGTGGAAAGATTAGAAAAGAATTGTGTAAGAATTGAAGTTAGAATAGAGATTGAAAACTATCAAATTTTACAGTTTGTAGCAGGGTCCGGGACCTACTCCTTGGATGTAGTCCCGGACCACAAGTTAAAATGAGCCGAGAGTACAATTCTGTGACTGGTCCGGGACTTAGGACCAGGGTAAAGTCCTGGACCACCCCATTAAAAGCGTCCGAGAGAATACTGCAACATTGGTCCGGGAATTGGGGTAAGTACAAGGTCCCTAACCACATAAAAAAATCACCCGAGAGTCATTACAGTGCATTGGTTCGACAGTTAAGGGCAGGACCAAGTCCTAGACCACCCCTAAATTGTTACCGTGAGTGTATAAATGACCTTAAATGATGGGGAATTGATTGGTAATGATATTAGAAGATGTTGTTTGGTGACATGTAAAGGTCATTAGGATGATTAAACAAGTAAGAGATTGAATGTGAAAGTGAAGAACTTAAAATCACATGAGTAAAGTTAAGATTAACAGGACAATGGGGTTAAATATGGGAGTACTAGTCGTTAACTACTGTATTATCATGATGTTAATGGAAACTGAAATACCCCAAACTAATAAACAGTGATTAAACATCTAATAAAATTAATTAAGGACTAAAAATGCGTTAAAAGTCAATTGAGAACAACAATGGTCAACACAAAGCAAGAATTGCACCCTTTGACCGTTTAGGGTAAATACATACCCAAATGAGCTTCTTAGGACCTAAAATTTTGTCCTAAGCATTATAACACATAAAGGAATGTACTAAAATCATTGGACAACACTCCAACACAAAGAACAAGCGTTTACATGCTTAAGAGTCAAGTAGGGCAAAAATGTGCTCTAAGAAACCTTAAAGGTCTTATGACCTCTATTTGATATAAAATTGGATTCCTAAGTTCAATTATCATGTAAGGAATGTAAAAAAACATTTCTCAAAGAAAGCTAAGCTCAGAAACACCTTGGGACACAAAATGTGCACTAAAACACCTTAAAGCACATTTTTGTGTATGAGCTCTAAGATATTGACTTTTTGTCACTTTAAAGATAGATTACATTCTTTATAACATTAATGTGACATGATAAACTATATTATAAAGTCTAAATCATAGTTTAAAAATAAAATCAAAATGGGTGATTTTGGGTGAATAGTACCCAAAATAACATTTAATTACTTAACTTAAACCATGGTCAAATGTCATCTCTTGACCAAGCCACCTATTGCCGCCCATTGATGTGTCATCCTCATCCTTTAAGCCAACATAAATATCTAAGGATGAGTCATCTAGGACTATTTACTAAAGTAAGTAACTTTACCTTATAAGCTTAATTCTTTCTCATTCCTCTCATTACCTTCTTGCCAGCCGATTTATTCAAGCTCCATTCTCTCTTTTGCTCCTCCATAACCGTGGGAACACAGCAACTCAGAGAAGAACACCAATTGACTAGGTAAGCTTATTAAGCCATTTTATGTTCATTCTCTTCATTTTCTTTCCTCTTTCCATGGAGCTAAGCATCAGCCATTTCCATCCATGAATCTAGGTTGTTTTGGAGGTTAAAAGGAGGGTGATTCTTGGCTGTAACAAGGGAAGAAGGAGGGAAGTTCTAAACTTGATATTTTAAGGTAAAAATGTGCTTTAAGCACTTATTTCTTCATCCCTTTCATTTCCGGTTGGAAATCTTTGTTCCCTTGGCTTATAATCTTCTATTAATCATGCTTGATCAGTAGCAATTGCAACCACATCATTTGGTCGCTGATTCCAAGCTTAAACTCCATTTTAAGCCATTTTAATCAAGGTAACCCTAGCTTTCTTCTACCTAGATCATTGGCTGTTATATAGTTGAGTTTAAAGAGTGTTTTGAGGCCTTATTTCTGTTGGAAATTTAGGCCGAGAGCAGCTTGGGAGATCCTTGATTTTTCAAGGTAAAGTTCATGTTTTTCATGACTTAAATTACTTTAGGTTAGTTCATGTTTGGGACCTAACCATATCATTATATTGCTGTTAGAACACATCTAAGAAGCTGAGGAAATTCTCCTTTAAATTTACGTGGCCAAACAAGGCCTTATATTGGCTAAAATAAGGTATAAATCACTTAAACCTTCACTTGGTATATTAATATGTGTTTAAACATATGTGATATATTGCCATGAGTGAATATGGTATAAGAGGTCACATTTTGACCTTAGGTGGTGAAATACCCCAAACCTTTATATGTTGTTAAATATTAAATCATGGTATATTAAGGCTAAAAAGTGCCTTAGAAATTTAGTAAACAATTTAAACCATAGTAACACAAATAAATACCTTAAAGACAATATGTGCGAAATGTGCTATAAGCTTGGGATAAGCTTGATTAAGACCTAAAAGCTTACCAAGACCTTATTTACGTGTTAATGGACATATTAAACCAATTACCAAAGAAAACCAAGCTTGAAAACAAGTTAAACACAAAATGTGCTTTAAGGAGTCTTAAAGCACATTTTTGAAAAATTGTCTTGTAAATGAGTTTTGAATGGCTAAATGTCCATCATTACTCTTTAATTAACATTTGTACTACTTAGTAACACATTAGGAAGTCTAAATCAATGGGAAATCAAAAATTTCACAATTATGTGCCTTGTTTAGTGAATAGTAACCAAATAGTGCTAGTTTAAGACTTTGGTCAATGAAAGTCAATTAGATGGTCAACAAAGACCATAAAACACACATTTGACTAAAGGGGGCCGGTTTCCATGTGTGACTCACCACACTTACTTAACTAAATAATGAAGAAAGCAAAAAGTAAGTAAAAACACTATTCACCTTTTTACTTAAATATCTTTAAAACTTACCTCTCTCTTCATTCTCTTCTTCCTTCTCATTTCCCACCGTCTCCAACTGCATTCTCTCTTCTCTGTCGGTTTTACTACAGTTCACACAATACTCCATCTTCAACCTCTTATATCTCCTAGCTCCATTTACTAAATCAAAAACCAAGACCATCATTCTCTTAGTCTTGCCAAGCTCTTCAACTATCTTTTCAAACTTCAAAACCACCATTTTGGTGCCAAGAGAAACACCATGGGAGGAGCTTGAGCTCATCTTTTGCTCCTTGTTGATCACCTTGCTTCAAGGTAAGGAAAAACCAAAGAAAACTCCATTTTCCTTTTGTTTTGATGTTGACCAAAAATCACCATTGATGGTGTCCTTGTCTTACTTTGTTCTAGCTTCATTTTAATCTTTCAAGGGCTTGGTGGAGTCCTCTCTTGCCACTTATTCAAACTCTCTTCCATTTCCAAGGTAAAACAACTATCTTAATGCTTTAAGATAATAAATAACTTAGGGTTTATAATGAGCTTGAGCATTAGGCTTGAATGCTCATTACATTGCTTGTATATTGATTAGAAGTTGACAAGCAATCAAGTCCTTGCCGGTTTTTAATCAAAGAGGGAGCAAGGAGAAATAAGTGAGAAAGTTGTGAAGGAAAAGAGGTAAATGTACTAACCTAATGTAGTTTGATGCATTAGGAAAAATGAGCTGATGTTGTTTATTAAAACTACCTAAGGAGCTAATGGTAAATGAGTTAGTAAAATGATCTCAAGGAGTTTAGTAAGGGCATATGTGTTGTTGTATGTATTTGCAGGTCAAAGGAAAATATAATGTGGGAAATTCAGTGTTTAAGGTTTATGCTATTTAAGGGCCTAAAAGCCATGCAATTTAAGGGCCTAAGTGCCAAGCAATTTAAATTATGCACTATATTGTGATGTAGTGTTAAATGGGTGAAGTTTTGTGTGTAAGAATGTTCTTGATGGATTTAAGTGTTCTTGGATGTTTAATGGTGAAAACAATATGTTTTGGTGTAACAATGTGCTAGTGGAACCCATGTCAAAAGTTGGACTATGTACAAGAGGTTCTAAGTGTTTAAATGAGTTTTGGTGAACTAGGAAGTGTTAGAAATGAATAAGTGTTCTACTAGAGAAGAAAACATGTCTTAAGGTGTTCTAGAGTGCTAAAAGAATTTAGGCATTATCTAGGAGGTTTTAGAAGTCTAATGAGTGTTTTGGGATACATCAAAGTCATGGTGAGATTGTGTTTAGGATTTATGCAAGTTTGGTTAACAATGAGGAGGTAAGGTGTTGTAAGCAAGAGGTGTAAACTTGTGGAGAAACCTCAAGGAGTGGCATAAAGGAGTTTAGGTTAGTAAGAAAAGATGCTTGAAAAATGATGCTATAGGGGTGAGAAAACACTTTGGGCTAGTTGTTATCATAGGTGTGGAACACCACTAAGGAACTTAAGAAAATATATCACAAGTGTTGAGGAATTTTGCAAGAATTGGGTGATGGTTTAGACAAGGAATTATAAGAGGTTTGAGGTGCCAAATTAGTGTTAAAACATGTTAGGATTTATGTAAAAACATTAGGAGAAGGTTAGGATTGGTTTGGAGGTTGAAAAGTGGCTGAAAAATAATGTTCTGGACTATTTCTGGAGTGGTCCGGGTTTGCAAATAAGTACCTAAACCCGGACCACCCCAAAAACATACCCGAGAGTTCATAACTGTGTGTGGTCCGGGTTTGTATCCCGGTACACAAACCCGGACCAGGTGAAAATGTAGGCAGAGAGTATTGCGATGATATGGTCCGGGTTTGTAACCTCAGACACAAACCCGGACTACCCTAAAAATGTTCCAGAGAGTGTTTTTAAGCATTTCCAAGGTGGGGACTTGAAAGTTAATGATAATATATGATTGTTAAGAGATGTTTGGTGAGTTTTAATGACCATTAGGAGGGTGAATAAGTGTTGGTTAAGTGTGAAAGTAAATGATATAATCATGTGAAGAAATAAGCTAACTATAACTCAAGTACGGTAATTAACCGACATTACTAAATGTGTATAGGAGTTGCATATGGTGGAAATCAATCAAAGCAGGGACCAATGTATGGTTTTCTTGCAGTCTGTTGCCTACCGGTTTACACCGGCTTGTGTGTTGTTTGTTTTTCTGTGTGTTTATGACCTTGTAAGACTTAAGTCATGAAATGAGTTTACAGTTATTAATATTATTATTATGTTGGTAAGTTATGTTTCATTTCCCTTGTGTGTGTCTGACTAGACCTAAACACTTGCTTGTTGAGTTAACTTAGTAAGTTTCAATAATGGGACTTCTAACAAGTGCTAACGGGGGAAGTGAGGAGTCCGGTCGTTCTGGCCACGCGTGTGAGTATGGGAGTCGATGTCATAACCGGTTTGATTCTCTTTGTATGTTAAGGTTGTCTTCTCTTTTGGTTTTCAACCTTCCCTTTAGCTTAACCAAGGCTATTTTACTGACTCACGTCAGGCCACAGGGGCATACTATGTTTGTTCGGTGTGCTTGGATCACTATATCCAACGCACCTTTGGGTTAAGTTAACCGTTCATCTAAGAGGACGGTAACGAGTTATGTAATGAGTTATGTAACGAGCTTAGCATGAGTTTGGCAACAATCTCTAGGCTCATCGGGTGAACTGACTATGTTTTGGTTTGATTCCCAAAGGAAACCACACTTGTTATGTTATGTGTTTATGTTGTGCTATGCGATATTACTTGCTATGCCTTATATGATGTATGTTTAAAATGAATGCCATGTCATCATGACAAATAGTTGCGCGTATCCCGGTAGCCGATGGGCTGCGCGTTAACCATACCAGCCAAGGGTTGCTGACCCCCTCGGGGGCTCCATATTTATTTGCAGGATAAGGATCGAAGAAGCGGACTGGCTTTAGATCCTAGGTTGTTGAATACTTTTGGTATAGGGAAAATTACATCGCCCACCCATGACGTTTGGCGAAATTACGCAGCCCACCCACGAGGTTTCAAAAATTACTTTGCCCCACCCATGTGGTTTCCACAATTTTACATCCAGCAACTTTTCTAATATTTGATCAACTTAAAAGATGGTTAAATGATATCCAAATTTGATGAAACTTTACATGGATGATATTAAAGTGTTATATTTTGGTAAAATGTAAAATCCAACGTTTTTTAAGCTCATATATGATCTGTGGGACCCGATGAACGTGTCTCATGTTTCATTGGGTCCCACAGGTCATATATGACCTTAAAAAACTTTGGATTTGGCATTGAACAAAAATATAACACCTTAGCATCGTCCATGTAAAGTTTCATAAAATTTGGATATCATTTAACCATCTTTTAAGTTGATCAAATATTAGAAAAGTTGCTGGATGTAAAATTGTAGAAAACACATGGGTGGGCAAAGTAATTTTTGAAACCTCATGGGTGAGCTGTGTAATTTCGCCAAACGTCATGGGTGGGCGATGTAATTTTCCCTTTGGTATATTTTGGATGTTGGGCCGGGGATGCGCCTATGCTCCCGTGGCGTTATATTTTGGATCCGTTGATATTACAGTGGTGGTATATTGACAGTTTACAGTGATGGGTTGTAAGTAAATACTCGGTATTGTATATTATGTATTTATGGTTTTAGTTCTATGCTCGAGAGTCTAATCATCAGACCGGTACAACTTGTATTTATTCTACCTTGTTAGCAACGTGGGTGGCTAACGGCGTGTAGCACCAACTCGTTTAGTTATTGTTTAGTTGTTAATTTTCGCTGCAATTTCGTTAAATTGTTAAGTGCATAGTAGGGGTGTTACAAAAAGTGGTATCAGAGCGAAGTATCGCTCTGATGACTAGAATACCGAGTTAGGAAATCTAGTTATAGTTATTGAAGTGAGCAGGTATGAGAAGGTTAACCACTAACTTAGTGTGGAAATACCTTATTGTCGGGAAGACGTTACAACCGTTGAAACCGATAAGTGTGCAAGCATAATGCTAATGAATGTTCGTGTGAATTCAGATGTCAGGACGACCAAGAGGTAGAGGCCGCGGGCGCGACACTGGTGATACCGGGAACCAGGGAGAGAATACTACGGCACAAGTCATGGCCGAAGCTGTAGCGGCCACCGTAGCCCAGATGGTCCCGCAGTTAGTAGCTGCAATACAGTAGGGGCAACAGCCCGAAGTTCAGCCACCACCGCCACCGCCACGAGAGACCAACTGGGTCAAGGCGTTGGCTGATTTGAGACCACCGTCGTTTAGTGGGGAGACCGACCCTCGTAAGTTTGAGGCATACATCTCTGAGATGGAGACCGCCTACGAGACCTTGAATGTGCCTGCTGAGGTCAAGGTCCGTCTTGTCGCTTACTACCTGAAGGGTTCAGCACAAAGCTGGTGGAAGCTGGTACGGGAGGGCAGAGTTGCTGACCCTACCTTTCAGTGGAGGGAGTACACGGCTCTACTACGAGCCAAGTACTACCCAATACATGTGCAAGAGGCCAAGCGCCTTGAATTGGATAGTTTGAGACAAGGGAATAAGATGACGGTAGATGAGTACTACTCCGCTTTCATCGGACTTATCCACCTGCTACCAGATCTGGGTTACTCAGACCGGATTCTGGTGAACCGGTTTTACAACGGACTCAGCTACCGCCTAAGCTACGGCATGGGGCCAAGCGGATATACTACTTTGCAGGTAATGGAATTACAATGTGATGTGAATAAGTGCGTATGATGTGTAAATATGATTGTGAGTTTGGTTTGCGAGGCATAACTAACACCCTAAATAATAGGAGTGCAATCATGCAGCTACAATAGTGGAGATCACCGTCCGTTTGAGGGACGAGGAGAATGCGCATAAGTGCAAGGCTGCGAGCGAGGGACAGATCACCCAAGGGTACGGGGGAGGAAAGAAGAAGAAACCTTATCCCCAGTCCCAGAAGGGCCAGCAACAGGGTGGTAAAGGCCAAGCCCAGACCACCACTGCTGAGGAGCCACTGCAGCTCACGTATGCCTATGTGGCAAAGCCCCTACGCTCTCACCCGCCCAAGGGTAACTACCGAATCTGTGTACCAAGTTTAAATGTGTGTTAAAGTGTTATGAAGTGTGTATTGATAGTGTGATGTTATAGCAGCTGCCACGAGCTCTGGACCAGAGCGCCACTATTACTGTAAGTGGTGCAACGGAGACCACCCCGGCAAGGACTGCAAGGGAAACGATGTGCAGTGTCGTTACTGTCAGAAGATGGGGCACCGTGACTACGAGTGCTACCAGAACCCCAATGGCAGGAACTACAGGCCAAAGGGGCAATGGAAGGGTAAGGCCGTCGCGACCATCAAAGGCCCGAAAGCGACTAACCAGCAATCCACTGATAAGGGGAACATGAACTCCCGGAAGGGGAAGGGGTCGGGATCCGGCAAGGCCGCCCTGAATGTGGTAGACCGGTTTGAGGCTGCAGGACCCTCTTCTAGACCAGGTACTACCTTAACCGATGAGTGAAATAAGTGATTGCTTACCGCATTTCATGCATGTGTGTTAGTGAGTCTAAATGTACAACCACATAAGTAACGAGTTAAAGTATGATGTGAAAGTCACCTAAATTTGGTAATTTGAAAACTTAGGAACCTTCAATATTTGCTATCCAATCCCGCCCACACCAAACCCTGAAGAGACAACCATCAGCATCACCGAATTCCCAATGGAACAGTGTCAGGTTATCCAGCCAGATATGATACTCTTAAATGGATACCTGACACCCGAAGCACAAATCCAAATTATCCGACGATGCGACGAACTGGGACAGCACCTGGAGGCTTCTACACACCTGAATACCCGAACGGATCAAAGATGCAGTTGAAGATGATGTGCATGGGTAAGGACTGGAACCCTTACACCAAGACATATCAGGATGTGCGAGCTGAAGACGGAGCAATTGTACCAAAAATACCTGAGGAGTTCCTTGCGGTCGTTGACCACGCCGTGGGAATTGCTCAGCAAGTTGAATCGGATCCAATTCCGAGTGTGAAAGCAGATTTGTGTGTTGTGAACTTCTACCAGAAAGGTGGACGGTTAGGTTTACACCAAGATAAGGACGAGTCACCCGAGTCTCTAAGTAAGGGAGTACCCGTGGTGTCTTGGTCCATTGGTGATACCGCAGTGTTTATGTACGGCGAGTAGAAGCGTGGTGATCTCGCAAAGAAGTTAGTGTTGAAGTCAGGTGATGTATTAATCATTGGTGGGCAGTCGAGGATGCTTTATCACGGTATCAACAAGATCAAATTGAATACCGCACCTTCGATAGTGATCAATGCCACACACATGAAACCTGGACGTTTGAATTTGACTTTCAGGCAGTTTTAAAGCCTTATGTAATTATGTAATGCTTGATGACAATTATGTAATAAGGATGCTATGCTTAGTTGTGCCTACAAGTGTAAACCGACTTATGTCGTGAAGAGTATGTTAATGAATAAAGAGATGTTGTTTTGGAGTATATCAACCGTGTTGCTACTGTGTACTTATGAGTTTGTGAACTGTATTAGGCTGTGCACTCGGGAAGGGAGGTATACTGGGAGTGTGTAATGAGGCTGAAGCCGGCAAGAGCGGCACCATCCTCACCGGTACCTTTCCAGTCAATGGCGTGGACGCATCGATCTTGTTTGACTCGGGAGCCTCACATACGTTTGTTTCGCTTACATTTGCGAAGAGGCTGGGGTTAGTCGGTGAAGAGATGCCTAACTTCCTAGTCACTCTCCCGTCGTGAGCACGGATCAAGTGTACCCGCTATTACCGAGATGCAACTGTACGAATCATGGATGAAGAGTTTCCGATCGACTTGATAGAGTTCGACGGACTTGGGTTTGATGTTATTGTAGGGATGAACTGGTTGGAGCGGTACAAGGGTCGGATGTTATGTGCCGAGCATCGACTGCTTCTTCGGAGTCCGACTGGGGTTACTATTTCATACCGCCAGAGGCCCAGGGATCCTTCAACTCAGCTTATCTCTGCTATATGTATGTACCGAGAGTTGAGAAAGGGGAGTGATGTATACCTCTGCTATGTCCAGGACATAGAGAGAGACCCAGAGTTTAGCCCAGATGTGCCTGTAGTGTCGGAGTTTCCTGATGTTTTTCCTAAGGAACTGTCGGGCATGCCGCCAGCACGGGAAGTGGAGTTTGAGATTGATTTGGTTCCGGGCACCGGACCAATTGCGAAGGCTCCCTATCGCATGGCTCTAGCAGAGATGACAGAGCTCAAGGAGCAGCTGAGAGACCTACTCGACAAGGGATTCATCCGCCTGAGTGTTTCACCAAGTGGAGCGTCGGTCCTCTTCATGAAGAAGGACGGTAGTCTCCGCCTCTGTATCGACTATCGAGAGCTGAATGCAGTTACGGTGAAGAACCGTTATCCTTTACCACGCATCGAGATTTATTTGATCAGTTGAAAGGAGCATCAGTATTCTCCAAGATAGACTTACGATCCGGTTACCATCAGATTGCTATCCCGGAAAGTGACATTCAGAAGACCGCATTCGGAACCAGATATGGTCATTATGAGTTTACGGTTATGCCGTTTGGTTTATCCAATGCACCAGCCAAGTTCATGGACTTAATGAACCGCTTGTTCCAAGAATAGTTGGACAACTCAGTGGTAGTCTCCATCGACGATATTCTTATGTATTCAAAATCCAGGGGTGAGCATGAAGGCCACCTGAGGAGTGTGTTGCAAACGTTGAGAAAGAATCAGCTGCATGCTAAATTTTCAAAGTGTGAGTTTTGGTTGAACCAAGTATCCTTTCTTGGTCATGTGATTTCTGAGGCCGGGATCATTGTTGATCCGGAAAAGATAGATGCAGCGCGCACCTGGCCTAGGCCGAAGACAGTTACTGACATCAGGAGCTTCCTCGGTCTGGTAGGATATTATAGGAGGTTTGTGAAGGACTTCTCCAGTGTCTCAAAGCCAATGACTTCCTTAATGAAGAAGGGTGCACCATTCGAGTGGACAGTCGACTGTGAGAGTTCCTTCCAGAGTCTCAAGGATGCTCTGACATCTGCACCAGTCCTGACGATACTAGACGGTCCAGATGGGTTTGAGGTCTACTACGATGCATCAGGCAGAGGTATGGGTTGTGTATTGATGCAGCACGGGAAGGTCATGGCATACGCCTCCCGACAGCTGAAGAAGCACGAAGAAAACTACCTTACCCATGACTTAGAACTGGGTGCCATTGTCTTTGCATTGAAGATATGGTGACATCATTTGTATGGTGTAAGCGTGACAATCTATTCCGACCATAAGAGTTTAAAGTACTTGTTCACTCAGAAAGAGTTGAACATGAGGCAAAGAAGGTGGGTCGAGTTCTTAAATGACTACGACATCAACCTACAGTATAAAGAGGGTAAGGCAAATGTAGTATGTAACACCCCAACTCAATCCAAATGTGGTCTCGCAACTTAACAGCATATATATATACATGTCACAGCGGAATTCTTTATACTCCAGGACCTTGCCACGGTCTGACTACAGAATATACCGAACATTAGCACATAACAACCTCAACCAAATACATATTCTTCTTACAACCCTCTCACATCCTATACATCTTACTAACTCGATTGTCATACGAGTGTACATGCACAACTCGTAGGCCACACTTAATCCTTAACACTTGTATCCTCTTCTTACTCCCGCGACGGCCGCCTCCTGATGTACACCTGTGTAGTAAAAACAGTCCCCAAAGGGGGTCAGCACGAATGCTGGTACGATCCTCTCATGGCCCCCAAGCTAACGTGGCTACGACGACTAATTATCGATAGCATGGAGGTTGATTAGATGCACAACATAATAGTAAGTGCAGTAAACAACAAACCAACAATGAATAATCAAAGTTCACACACAATGAACGACTTAAATGTGTTCCCTTAATTAGAGAGTTATTTATTTAACTCCTTAAGTAATGTTCCATCTTAACCTGAGTCCATCCTTATCTCACCTCAATCTTAGTCTTAACTTAATCTTAGAAACAACCATCCTTTAATAAGGAGTGGATGTAGCTTATCTTAATCTTAATAATACAAACCATCCTTTAAAGAGGAATGGTTGCAACTCATCTTAACCTTACCTTAATCTTAATCTCAACTTAATCTCAGAATACAAACCGTTCCTGGAAGGGAATGGTTGTAGCTTAATTCGAACCTGGGATTTAGGTGATCCCACCGCACCATCTTAATGCCACCTACTCTGGACGGGAGTCCAGCGTAGCTGAGCCGGCAATCGGCCCTAGGCTACAAGTCCGAAGACAAGTCCTTAAGCGGAGGGCGGATCTGATTCAGATACCGTCCCCCTTTTTCCTTAGCATGCATGATCGGAGATCGGTCCCGGGTTTCCTCACTCAAGTTCCAGTTAGTAATAGTCTCAAGACCATGTTTGTTGGTTAACCTCTTTCGGTTTATATCAACCCATATTAGGGAGCATTCCTTAGTCTCACTCAATTCCTTACTAAACGTTGGTTAGTAAGTTCCCACGATATGTTGTGTTAGTTTTCAAACATCACACAACAATACAATAATCATAATATTCCGGTTGCATGCTTTATCTTGTTTAGTGAGCACACAAACAAATAGCACACAAGCCGAGGGACACCTCGTTAGCAAGCAGGTCACAAGAAGAACTGTACTGTTCACCGTTGGTCGTTCGATTGCTTACTCTCTTCCGGAGTCCAAATCCCAAGTCCTAAAACATTCATTCAGTTTTAGGTCATTAATCACTTAACTTAATTCAACTCATTTAACTTGCTTAACCCATAATGATTCCCACCTAACACCTCTTAAGTCTTACAACTTAATCTTACAACTTAACCTTAAACTTTTAAGTTTATACTTAACTTAACTTAATCCCTTAAGTTCTTAGGGTCCTAATCATTACCACCCTACCAAAGGTATACCTTATTACCTATTACCATCCTTACAATTAAAAATTTCTTTTTTTTTATTTTTAGGCTCGACCGACCTTACCTAAGGTCGGTCCATTCCAGAACATATTACCGCATGAAAATTCTACCCCGACCGACCTTGCAAGTCCGGTCCCAAGGTCGGTCCATTCCCGAGAGTTTCCCCGTGGGATATTTAAGCCCGACCGAACTTGCCAAGTTCGGTCCCATGTTCGGTCGATTCCAGAGACTCAATTCCTTCACAAATTACAAGCCCGACCGAACTTGCAAGTCCGGTCCCCAAGTTCGGTCGGTTCCAGAAACTTTCTCCGACAATGTAAACTGAGCTCGACCGACCTTGCAGGTCCGGTCCCATTTGACTCCAAACTTCTCCACAAGTTCCCCCATGTGTCCTAATACCATTTAGACACTTAAACTCGCCTTAGAACTTCCACCAAACTCTCCAAAACAACTTCCAAAGATCTTCTCAAGCATTTACTAAATAATTACAAACACTCATAACACTTGTCATATGGTTCCTTACATTTCCAACTTGTAACCTTGCCAAAACTTCAACCAACCCAAGTGTTCCCTCCTTAACAGTTTGAGCACTTCATAAACATCATCTTCCATCTTCAATTCATTTACCTAAACCATGCAACACCCTCCTTAGACTTTTCCCACTTCTTTTATGCAGCTTACTCACTATTCTCATGATCATACCCTCCTATACGTTCCTAGCCAATCTACAACCTTCTCCTTCAATCTTCACTCCCATCACCTAAGTCCACTCATTACCATCTAAACTAAAACCTTATTGTTCCACTACTAGCATCGTCATTACTTAGACAAGCTTCCCAAGACTTTCATTGACATATTCCCAAGTTCATACCTAAATCACCTTAAGCATTATACACCTTCTCCTTAAAACTTATGCGCAAGTCTTACCATTCCTCATATCATGACTTTGGTGTGTTCAATGAACCCATCTAAACTCTAATTCCCTCATAGACCATCCTCGGTCATTCTAAACCTCAAGAACTCCTTAGTTCACTAATTTCAACTCAAATTCCTCATAAGGACTCCTAGTAAATCCTAGGTCATATTAATTCACCACTACCACTTAAACACTTTGTTTTCTACTTAAATTTCGCCATAGCTTCTCTAGCATCTTATCATGCCCAAATGCATTGTTTTCCTCATTCATCCATCTCACACACATCAAGTTCTTTCTCATCACATCTCACCACCAAACCAACTCATTCACAACAACTCATTATATTGCAATAATCTTAAATTCCATAGCACCAAGGCTCTTAAATGACATGGCTCTTAGGCCCTTAATTGACTTAAACTTAAACACCGAATTTCCCACATATAAAAGCTTTCAACCTACAAATACACCCATCAATCTCATAGTAATTATAATGCTCTTAAAATCCATCTTAAACTTATATTACTAACTCATTCCCATTGGCTCATTAGTCACAAGTTCACAAGCTTATTTAAGTTCTTTTTCTTAGGTGACATTACCCATTACCTAATGTAAGCCCTAGGCTACATTGGTACCCATCTAAAACTCATTCCTTAAACCTTAAACCACCATGAGGTAAGTAATTTACCTTGTTTTCTTAAGCTTATCTTATCTCCTCCTTAGACCTTCTTCTTGAATGAATACCGACCACCACTTAAACTCCCTTTGCCAATGTTCTAACCAATATTCAATGACTCACATGAGTACTAAACAATACACTAACCTCAAGGAATGAAAACCTAGGTTAGAAATGTGTTCTAAGGCATAAAAGTGGATGATTACCTTTGAAGTCTCAAGGTAGACTTGGGCATTGAATAAAAGAGGACCTCCACTAGTCCTTGGTGAATAAAACAAGCTAGAACAAGGCATAAAAACATAGCCCCATGAGTAGTATATTTTCGGCCATGTAAGGAAGTGATGGAAACTTGGTTTTTCTTACATTTTCTTTACCTTAAGAGAATGGAGAAGCTAATGAGCTCTTCAAACTTGATTTTCCTCCATCAATGGAGTTTCCTCTTGGCACTGAAATGGAGTTTTGAAGGATTTGAAAAGATAGAAAGCTAGAGCTTGAGCTAACTAAGAATAATATGTGTTTAGTTTTTGATTTGGAGCTAAAATGAGCAAGGTATGGACAAGGCAAGGTGAGACAACCATGGAGGATGCTTGGGACGGTTTGGAACAGAGGAAAAGAAGAAGATAACCGTGGAAGAAGAAGAGAAATGAAGAAGAGAGGAGAGAGGTAGGCTAATATAAGGTATTTTGCTTTTATAAAGCAAATAGTACTATTCTCTCTTTTACTCTTCTTTTCCTTTATTTGCTTAGTCATGTGGTGACTCCTCACATCAAAAACCGACCCCCCTCTTGTAATTGGAGATATTTATGGTCTTAGTTGACCATCTCATGGACTTATGTTGACTTAAGCTTAATTTGGGCACTATTTGACACTATTCACTAATTAGTGCACATATTCGTGAAATTTTTGGTTTCCCATTGATTTAGGCTTCCTAATGTGATACTAATTAGTACACATGTTGATTAAGGTGTAATCATGGGCATTTAGCCACTCAAAACTCAATTCTAAGACAATTTCTAAAAAATGTGCTTTAAGACTTCTTAAAGCACATTTTGTGTTTTAACCTGTTTTTGAGCTTGGTTTTCTTTGCTAATTGATTTAAAATGTCCATTAGCATATTACTAAAGTCTTATCATGATATTTGGGTACTCACCCAAGTCTCTCCAAGCTTAGAGCACATTTTTGCCCTAATTGCCCTTAAGGCACTTTTTGTGTTTTCCTTGGTTTAAATTGTCTGCCAATCTTTCTAAGGTATATTATAGTGTTACTACATCATAATTTGATGTTTACTTAGCATACTTAGGTTTGGGGTATTTCAATCTACCCCCCTTAAAAGAACTTTGTCCCCAAAGTTCTCATGCATCTTATCTCATCAGAATACATGCATTACCTCATTCCTTAGATCATATAGATCATACTTATGTATACTTAAACTCATTGAATCCTTAGGTCCACCATATTCTTATTCTTAAATTTCACACAACACGCTTACGCATGTATAGCACTCAAAATTCCCTTTATTCCTCTTGATGATCAAAAACATTCACATAATTTCCAACGTATTCTCCCATGTCACCGGTCCGTAGACAATGGCTCATTCGTCTTCGTCACCATGGGCCAGAATACAAAACACTCTGCTCTCCCCATGTCAAGGGTCCGAAGACAAAGGCTCGTGTGTCCTCGACTTCATGGGCGAGGCTCAGTAAAAAGGTAATCCTTTTTACGAGGTCATGTGAGGAATAATTCCTCTAATTAAAAATACAAGCAACTCCAACTTCATTTTTATCCTAAGGCCTCTATCCATAGTGTGATTTAATTGTGACCACTGGTAGGGAGTTTCAGGAATCATCCAACACTGATGTGATCAGGATCAGTGTAGAACTATCCTTCCACCCCAATTTGTGTTCGGTTTCCCTTAATCCCTAGAAAATCAAGTTCCACCTCCCACCTCATTTTCAAACATCCAAATAATTCACTCATGTCCAATTTTCTATCTTTTTAGTTCTTCTAATCATAATCAATACATCTCCAAAGTGTGGACTCAATCCATCAAGCATTCCCAATTCATCTCTTAGTAATTACCTCAAGACTTAAATTCCCACTAAGTTCTATATCAGTCTCATACCATTTCTCACCATCTTATCGCATAGCATTACTGTTTCCTTCCTCATACTCATATCAAATAATATCTCATAGTGTTATCTTATTCTTATCTCACACATAGTCTCATATCGACTCATACCTCATATATATTCCTTATTTCTTAAGTCTCCTTAATCCTCTTCCTTAACTCTCTTAACTTGTACTCACACCGGAGTTAACAAGATAGGTACTTAATATGTATGGTATTCACATCTTCTGTGTGCAATAACCATGATTTATCTCAAAATGTTTATGTAAAACATATTCTCAATTTATTTTGTGCTATGCACACCGTAGTTTATGTACTCAGTACACGAACATACGCTAAGCGGTTTTCGCTCTACCCCCCTTAAAATGGATTACGCCCACGTAATCAACACCATCACATTCTTGGACATAAGTTCAAGATGTCTAATTCTCACCAAGCATTCTAGCTTCCACGTCATCTATCTTACTTATAATTCGATCAGAAATGACTTAGTCTCTGTATCGAGGATTCTTAACGGTACTTATACCGTTTCCTTAACTTAGTTTGGTCCAATCTCAAAGGTAGTGGTCTGCTAGCTTCCGCTGCGCGACTCTGATAATCTTAGGCTTAACTGCCTTTCTAATCGTCCATAGTATTGTATATCCTTCTGCCTCCTTACAGCTTAGTAATATTGGTCTCTCAATGGACACGTGTTATCTTTATATATACACGGCCTTAATGAGTTGTAACTCGTCTATCCATTCTCCTTGAATATTCATCTTAATACATGTCCTATGTCTATACTTAACAATCTGTGCTTCTCGCACTTCATAGTCCTTAATTATTTGTTCTCTGATTCCCTTGTGTTGCTGGTTCAACTGAATTCTTCTCTTCGACTGTTTGTGGTAATGGCTGCTCTTGTCTGATCTTGTGTCGTTGTCCGTGGTACGGAGTCGACTACCTCCCGTGTTCCTTACACCACTTGTTTACATGCATGGGGTACCTTACTGATACATTACTACTTACCCAACTAACTCATAAATGAGCGTGTCAGGCCTGCAAGCCCCTGTGGGGTGCAGTCGTCCCACGTCTCGTTTTAGTAAACTCATAGTGTCCGTCACACGTTTAGCTATTGCTAATTATGAAGTATTCGGTTGTCGATCTCCTCTTTCATCGTTCCATAATAACATTTATTGTTCTTCTTGAAGTTAATCAAGGGAAGTCCATTTACTGTGTTCTTGGGTATTGTATGCTCTAGCTCTTTCTGTATCCCATACAGATTTGGTCTCTTAATAATTGAGGTCTCTTTCCGTAGAGCCTCTTATCTTGTTTCTCATACTTATGCTACTAGGAATGCACTTCCAGTTCCTTAAGGAATGGGTAGTGTGCTTCCTGTGAAATCTTACCTAACCAGGTCCAGACTACTGGCATCAATGCTCAGTTCGTCTACCATCTTATTTCCATACTTATACTGGTCTTAACTCATAAATCTAATTGCCTCAGTGTCAACATTTGACGGCTCATACCTAACGGTCGCTTTTACCGCGCACCATGACTTAATCCATTTATCTAACTATTGTACTTACGACCACCAGTACCGTGGTAGTTGGCCCTTACCATGTTGCCCATTAATGGTGCAACCTCTTATTCACTTATTCTAATGTCTTACCTTATACTCAATCCCTTCTTGGTGTAAACACACTGGGAGTTCTCTCATTCCGGTGTATAGCGGTTGTGTTACCGTGCTGTAAAATAGTTGACTCTTAATACAAAGGTGTTCTGCTTCAATCTCAGATTCTTAAGTAGGCTGATTTCCCTCACATTCTTTCTTCCTTATGACGTTATCTACCATGTAATTCTACCGATTACTGAAGAAGTTATCCATTGAATCACAAGCTCTTAGGAGCATTGGTCATTTGACGTGTCAGGTTGTGCACTCACAACGTTTATCTCTGACGATTACTGATTCTTAAATCCTGGGTATTGGATATGAGGTCTGTCTCTGCAGCCTTTCTTATTACTCAAGTGTATCTGATATGTTCTAAAGTAATCTCAATTTTATAGTTTCCATTCTCTAACAAAAGCGTATTGCATCTCTAATAAGTGAAAGCCCTTTTGAGGGGTTCATTCCCACTCATGGCCTCACAACAAGGAGAGGTATCCCCACCCTAAAAGGCATGGTTCGTTCTCCGCTCCTGTCCTTAGCATTATCTCAATATTCTCATTGGTACCCTTTCTTGGTAATGTTCCTCCCCAATCTAAGTTATAGGTTAGGCAACCGTTCATATCTACAAATTGTAGTCCCTTCGTGGCTTAAACAAGCTCTCTTATAACTTACTGCGCCTAGGGCTCTGATGTGGTTAACATCCTTGGCTCGTAGGCTCTTAGTGCTTAATGTCTCAGTTCATTATTTGTACTCTTACTCATCTGTAGGTTATCCTCATAAACTTCTTGTCCTTTGAACACTATCCATCGTTAGGTTACATACTAAATGTAGTATCGGGTTTCATGGTAAGTTGCTGCATCCTGCTTCCTGCTATGGAAGTTGTTCAGGTGATCTGAGGTTACTTAATGTCTTTGACAATACTGTCATTTTACTAGACTTATGTCTTTTAGCAAATAAGGACAAGTTGGTATTAGGCGTTTGCCTTACAGTGTCCAAGTCGGATATCATCCTGTCATCTTATGCTCCCATCTCAATGCTTCATTCAACTTCCGTTGACTACGCCACCCGTTGATGATTAATCATACTTGGGTGTTAATGAGTTAGACGAACAACATTAACTGTCATTCATCAGTTTGATCGGCTCGACTATGCCCGCTCTGTGGGGGTAGTTCTCCGGGCTTTTCTTTTCCAGGGTGGTACATCTTTAGTCCTTAGTAAGTTATAGCTTATGTTCATTTCTTTTACTCTTGTTTTCTGGGTTTTCCAACATCTTCATTGAAGAATGCTTACTACTGGTATTCTTAGTGATCAATCTGGGAGTCTTATCCCATCCTTGTTGGAAGTCGTTCAGTCGACTACCTTTATTGTATCTCTTGATACATTCCATGAATATTGTTACTTACGTAGTGTTTTTACTCGATTTATTGAGCGATCTCTTAGGTTCCTCTTTGAGATCCGGATTTGGTGTTCTTACCGCATTGTCAGTTATTGTTGTCGTAGTACGTTGTACTGTTGCTAACATCCATATGGTCTAATATTATGTCCAAGTTTTGCTCCTGGCTGACTGGTGTGTCACCTCATCTCATTATGGTCAGGCCGTCGGGCCTTTCCAAGGTCTTATTTTTCCATTCCTATGGATTTACAATCCGGTATTAATATGTGTTACAACTGTAGCGTTCTCCTATCTTGCCATGGTGGCTTTCCGTGTAGCTTAACCGTGGTAGCACTTGCTATGGCAAGTGCGCCATGCAGGATGGCTATTGGTACAAGGTAGGTTGGTAGCGATACTTCTTTCTAATTTCCATGTAATTGGTAGTCCTCGGAACTCCTTCGATAATAATTTATTTTGGATAACTGACCTTCCGGCAGTTTCCTTGTTGTTTGACAGTACTGTCATTTATCAGGGCGTTCCTCTTTCTGAGGGAACCCCTTAATATTTCCCTATGTCTTAATCCTCGCTCTAGTCTCCACACATCTTGTTGTGGTTACTAAGTAATGATTCTTCTTTAGGCACTATATCGTAGTCCTATTCCGGTATACAATTTGTATAAGTTCCTACCGTCGTCCGCGTTATGTTGGCCAGGTTTTGTAACCTTCCTCATTGTATGGGGTTTGGAGTTCCCGTTTCTAACTGGACTTTCCAGTAGTCTCAGTCCTCATGCTTGTATTATCCTACTGTTATGCTCCTTCGGACCACTGTCCGGTACTCATGTCACTTCCCCTTTTCCTTTCTATTGCACCCGTAGTGCTTTCCTTACCATTGGTATTGCGAGTTATTTCGACTGTGTAGCATGTCGACCCATGTTGCCGGTAATTACCGTTCTTTTACTGGTAAGGTTCCATTGGTAGCGCCTGTTTCGCCGATGCGCTCCATTAAAAACCTCCAAGTTCTCCGTAACTGTTGTGCAACCAGTTGTTTCTCGTATTGCTTACTGTTAGCTAACTGCCAGATCGGGTTTCCCGAGTATGAGAAGGCTTTCTACTCTCTGGCATTTGTTCCACATATTCAGGGTTAGGGATGTGGAGGGCGGGTCTAGGTACTATGGATATCCGGTAAACACCGGGAAGTCCTGACTAATGCACCTCTCACTCTATCTCTCAACCCTTAACCCATAACTCAATCTCAACCTCAATATTCTCCTAAGTTCGGTATTTCTTATCTTCAGAGCGTAACTACGCTCTGATACCACTTTTTGTAACACCCCAACTCAATCCAAATGTGGTCTCGCAACTTAACAGCATATATATATACATGTCACAGTGGAATTCTTTACACTCCAGGACCTTGCCACGGTTTGACTATAGAATATACTGAACATTAGCACATAACAACCTTAACCAAATACATATTCTTCGTACAACCCTCTCACATCCTATACATCTTACTAACTCGATTGCCATACGAGTGTACATGCACAACTCGTAGGCCACACTTAATCCTTAACACTTGTATCCTCTTCTTACTCCCGCGACGGCCGCCTCCTGATGTACACCTGTGTAGTAAAAACAGCCCCCAAAGGGGGTCAGCACGAATGCTGGTACGATCCTCTCATGGCCCCCAAGCTAACGTGGCTACGACGACTAATTGTTGATAGCATGGAGTTGAGATGCACAACATAATAGTAAGTGCAGTAAACAACAAACCAACAATGAACAATCAAAGTTCACACACAATGAACGACATAAATGCGTTCCCTTAATTAGAGAGTTATTTATTTAACTCCTTAAGTAATGTTCCATCTTAACCTGAGTCCATCCTTATCTCACCTCAATCTAAGTCTTAACTTAATCTTAGAAACAACTATCCTTTAATAAGGAGTGGATGTAGCTTATCTTAATCTTAATAACAAACCATCCTTTAAAGAGGAATGGTTGCAACTCATCTTAACCTTACCTTAATCTTAATCTCAACTTAATCTCAGAATACAAACCGTTCCTGGAAGGGAATGGTTGTAGCTTAATTCGAACCTGGGATTTAGGTGATCCCACCGCACCATCTTAATGCCACCTACTCTGGACGGAAGTCCATAGCTGAGCCGGCAACCGGCCCTAGGCTACAAGTCCGAAGACAAGTCCTTAAGCGGAGGGCGGATCTGATTCAGATACCGTCCCCCTTTTTCCTTAGCATGCATGACCGGAGATCGGTCCCGGGTTTCCTCACTCAAGTTCCAGTTAGTAATAGTCTCAAGACCATGTTTGTTGGTTAACCTCTTTCGGTTTATATCAACCCATTTTAGGGAGCATTCCTTAGTCTCACTCAATTCCTTAAAACGTTGGTTAGTAAGTTCCCACGATATGTTGTGTTAGTTTTCAAACATCACACAACAATACAATAATCATAATATTCCGGTTGCATGCTTTATCTTGTTTAGTGAGCACACAAACAAATAGCACACAAGCCGAGAGACACCTCGTTAGCAAGCAGGTCACAAGAAGAACTGTACCGTTCACCGTTGGTCATTCGGTTGCTTACTCTCTTCCGGAGTCCAAATCCCCAAGTCCTAAAACATTCATTCAGTTTTAGGTCATTAATCACTTAACTTAATTCAACTCATTTAACTTGCTTAACCCATAATGATTCCCACCTAACACCTCTTAAGTCTTACAACTTAATCTTACAACTTAACCTTAAACTTTTAAGTTTATACTTAACTTAACTTAATCCCTTAAGTTCTTAGGGTCCTAATCATTACCACCCTACCAAAGGTATACCTTATTACCTATTACCATCCTTAGAATTCGAAATTTCTTTTTTTTTATTTTTAGGCTCGACCGAACTTCCGACCGACCTTACCTAAGGTCGTTCCATTCCAGAACATATTACCGCTGAAAATTCTACCCCGACCCCTTGCAAGTCCGGTCCCAAGGTCGGTCCATTCCCGAGAGTTTCCCCGTGGGATATTTAAGCCCGACCGAACTTGCCAAGTTCGGTCCCATGTTCGTTCGATTCCAGAGACTCAATTCCTTCACAAATTACAAGCCCGACCGAACTTGCAAGTCCGTCCCCAAGTTTGGTCGGTTCCAGAAACTTTCTCCGGCAGTGTAAACTGAGCTCGACCGACCTTGCAGGTCCGGTCCCAAGGTCGGTCGGTCTCCAGAACCTTATTTCTAAATTCCCATTTGACTCCAAACTTCTCCACAAGTTCCCCCATGTGTCCTAATACCATTTAGGCACTTAAACTCACCTTAGAACTTCCACCAAACTCTCCAAAACAACTTCCAAAGATCTTCTCAAACATTTACTAAATTCTTACAAACACTCCTAACACTTGTCATATGGTTCCTTACATTTCCAACTTGTAACCTTGCCAAAACTTCAACCAACCCAAGTGTTCCCTCCTTAACAGTTTGAGCACTTCATAAACATCATCTTCCATCTTCAATTCATTTACCTAAACCATGCAACACCTTCCTTAGACTTTTCCCACTTCTTTTACGCAGCTTACTCACTATTCTCATGATCATACCCTCCTATACGTTCCTAGCCAATCTACAACCTTCTCCTTCAATCTTCACTCCCATCACCTAAGTCCACTCATTACCATCTAAACTAGAACCTTATTGTTCCACTACTAGCATCATCACTACTTAGACAAGCTTCCCAAGACTTTCATTGATATATTCCCAAGTTCATACCTAAATCACCTTAAGCATTATACACCTTCTCCTTAAAACTTATGCGCAAGTCTTACCATTCCTCATATCATGACTTTGGTGTGTTCAATGCACCCATCTAAACTCTAATTCCCTCATAGACCATCCTCGGTCATTCTAAACCTCAAGAACTCCTTAGTTCACTAATTTCCACTCAAATTCCTCATAAGGACTCCTAGTAAATCCTAGGTCATATTAATTCACCACTACCACTTAAACACTTTGTTTTCTACTTAAATTTCACCATAGCTTCTCTAGCATCTTATCATGCCCAAATGCATTGTTTTCCTCATTCATCCATCTCACACACATCAAGTTCTTTCTCATCACATCTCACCACCAAACCAACTCATTCACAACAACTCATTATATTGCAATAATCTTAAATTGCATAGCACCAAGGCTCTTAAATGACATGGCTCTTAGGCCCTTAAATGACTTAAACTTAAACACCGAATTTCCCACATATAAAAGCTTTCAACCTGCAAATACACCCATCAATCTCATAGTAATTATAATGCTCTTAAAATCCATCTTAAACTTATATTACTAACTTATTCCCATTGGCTCCTTAGTCACGAGTTCACAAGCTTATTTAAGTTCTTTTTCTTAGGTGACATAACCCATTACCTAATGTAAACCCTAGGCTACATTGGTACCCATCTAAAACTCATTCCTTAAACCTTAAACCACCATGAGGTAAGTAATTTACCTTGTTTTCTCAAGCTTATCTTATCTCCTCCTTAGACCTTCTTCTTGAATGAATACCGGCCACCACTTAAACTCCCTTTGCCAATGTTCTAACCAATATTCAATGACTCACATGAGTACTAAACAATACACTAACCTCAAGGAATGAAAACCTAGGTTAGAAATGTGTTCTAAGGCATACAAGTGGATGATTACCTTTGAAGTCTCAAGGTAGACTTGAGCATTGAATGAAAGAGGACCTCCACTAGTCCTTGGTGAATAAAACAAGCTAGAACAAGGCATAAAAACATAGCCCCATGAGTAGTAAATTTTCGGCCATGTAAGGAAGTGATGGAAACTTGGTTTTTCTAACATTTTCTTTACCTTAAGAGAATGGAGAAGCTAATGAGCTCTTCAAACTTGATTTTCCTCCATTAATGGAGTTTCCTCTTGGCACTGAAATTGAGTTTTGAAGGATTTGAAAAGATAGAAAGCTAGAGGTTGAGCTAACTAAGAATAATATGTGTTTAGTTTTTGATTTGGAGCTAAAATGAGCAAGGTATGGACAAGGCAAGGTGAGACAACCATGGAGGCTGCTTGGGACGGTTTGGAACAGAGGAAAAGAAGAAGAGAACCGTGGAAGAAGAAGAGAAATGAAGAAGAGAGGAGAGAGGTAGGCTAATATAAGGTATTTTGCTTTTATAAAGCAAATAGTACTATTCTCTCTTTTACTCTTCTTTTCCTTTATTTGCTTAGTCATGTGGTGACTCCTCACATCAAAAACCGGCCCCCTCTTGTAATTGGAGATATTTATGGTCTTATTTGACCATCTCATTGACTTATGTTGACTTAAGCTTAATTTGGGCACTATTTGGCACTATTCACTAATTAGTGCACATATTCGTGAAATTTTTGGTTTCCCATTGATTTAGGCTTCCTAATGTGATACTAATTAGTACACATGTTGATTAAGGTGTAATCATGGGCATTTAGCCACTCAAAACTCAATTCTAAGACAATTTCTAAAAAATGTGCTTTAAGACTTCTTAAAGCACATTTTGTGTTTTAACCTGTTTTTGAGCTTGGTTTTCTTTGCTAATTGATTTAAAATGTCCATTAGCATATTACTAAAGTCTTATCATGATATTTGGGTACTCACCCAAGTCTCTCCAAGCTTAGAGCACATTTTTGCCCTAATTGCCCTTAAGGCACTTTTTGTGTTTTCCTTGGTTTAAATTGTCTGCCAATCTTTCTATGGCATATTCTAGCCTTACTACATCATAATTTGATGTTTACTTAGCATACTTAGGTTTGGGGTATTTCATAGTAGCTGACGCACTGAGTCGCCGAGCACACTCTCTCTATTCGCTAGTCTCTCAAACTAGCTTGGTTGAAGAGGTGCGGAGTGCTCAGATGTCGGATCAGTATATGTTGAAGATTTGGCATAAGCTTATTGATGGCACATTTGAGGGTCCGAAGTACGACTTCCGACTCCACGATGATGACCCGATTAGGCTTAAGGGCCGACTGTGTATTCCGAGGAGTAGCGTTGAGCTGAAAGAGCGCATACTGAGTGAATCCCATTGTTCTACTACTTCGATTCACCCTGGAGATTCAAAGATGTACAAGGATATGAAACTTTATTTTTGGTGGACAGGCATGAAAAAGGATGTGAATGATTATGTGTTAAGGTGTCTCACTTGTCAGAAGGTCAAGTTTGAGCACCGACGGCCTGGTGGTATGGTACAGCCAATGCCAGTGCCTAAGTGGAAATTCCATGACATTTCTATGGACTTCGTAGTAGGGCTTCCGCCTACAAGGGGAGGTCTAAATATGATTTGGGTTGTTGACCGACTGACCAAGGTGGCTCGATTTATACCGATGAAGGACACCTGGAAAGTGGCAAGGCTTGCAGAGTTCTTCAAAAAAGAGATTATAAGACATCATGGGGTACCGAAGACGATTGTGTCTGACAGGGATACCAGATTCCTCTCGAGGTATTGGAAATCCACACGAGAAGCGCTGGGTACCGAGCTGAAGCTGAGTACGGTGTTCCACCCGCAGACTGATGGTCAGAGTGAGCGCACCATCCAGACACTCGAAGATATGTTACGTGCATGTGCACTTGACTTTCAGACCAGCTGGATTGACAAGTTACATATGATCGAGTTTAGCTACAACACCAGTTACCATGCTTCGATCAAGATGTCTCCCTTCCAGGCCTTGTACGGTAGACCATGCCTCACTCCATTATGCTGGGATGAGTCGAGTGAGACGGTCATTATAGGACCTGAGTACCTGGAGCAAGTACAAGCAGAAGTACGTTAGATCTGGGCTAACATGAAAGCAGCTCAGGATAGGCAGAAATCATATGCTGATGTGCGCAGGCGTGACCTGGAGTTCGCCGTGGGCGATCAGGTATTTCTTAGGGTATCCCCCATGAAGGGAGTGTTTCGTTTTGGCCAGAAAGGCAAGTTGAGCCCAAAATATGTGGGACCTTATGTTGTGACAGAGCGGATAGGCCCGGTAGCTTACAGGCTTGATTTACCTGCTGAGCTGGGCAAGGTACATGATGTATTTCATGTGTCCCAGTTGAAGAAATATATGTCTCATCCGTCTCATGTACTTCAGCCTGAAAGGCTAACGTTAGAGCTGACCATGCGATCAGTGGAGACTCCCGTACGGATTCTGGACACTAAGACTCGAGACACTCGCCATAAGTCTGTGAGACTGGTGAAGGTCCTCTGGTCTAACCAGGACGTCGAGGAGGCCATGTGGGAGTTGGAGGATAAGATGAAGGCGAAGTACCCGTCATTGTTTACTTCTTAGTGTTTGTATGTATAGGGTACGGGGTGTACCCCTATTTTAAGGGGGGTAGAGCCGTTTCGGTTATGTGTGTACGACATGTATTTAAATACATTATCTATGTTATGTTGTTATGTTGTCATCTTGTTATGTTATAGACCGTTGTGTCTGAATGATGTTATGTTGTTTGGACCTTGAGTCTGATGCTATGTAAGTATGTTGTTAATGTTGTTATCGAAGTATTATTTTTATAAGTAATCCCCGTGCTCGAATATTAAAGATACGTTGGATGTGTGAACTTTGGGGACAAAGTTCTTTTAAGGGGGGTAGATTGAAATACCCCCAACCTTTATATGTTGTTTAAATATTAAATCATGGTATATTAAGGCTAAAAGTGCCTTAGAAATGTTATTAAACAATTTAAACCATAGTAAACACAAATAAATACCTTAAAGATAATATGGGTGAAAATGTGCTCTAAGCTTGGGATAAGCTTGGTTAAGACCTAATAAGCTTACCAAGACCTTATTTACGTGTTAATGGACATATTAAACCAATTACCAAAGAAACCAAGCTTGAAAACAAGTTAAACACAAAATGTGCTTTAAGGAGTCTTAAAGCACATTTTTGAAAAATTGTCTTGTAAATGAGTTTTGAATGGCTAAATGTCCATCATTACTCTTTAATAAACATTTGTACTACTTAGTAACACATTAGGAAGTCTAAATCAATGGGAAATAAAAAATTTCACAATTATGTGCCTTGTTTAGTGAATAGTAACCAAATAGTGCTAGTTTAAGACTTTGGTCAATGAAAGTCAATTAGATGGTCAACAAAGACCATAAAACACCCATTTGACTAAAGGGGCCGGTTTCCATGTGTGACTCACCACACTTACTTAACTAAATAATGAAGAAAGCAAAAAGTAAGTAAAAACATTATTGTAACACCCCACAACGCCCCTACCAACTACTGAAATCACAGCGGAAATAGCCAGCCAAACAATAACTAAACGCTTTGGTGTTACAACGCCGTTAACCACCCACGTGGTTAACTAGGCAGAATAAATACAAGTGTTCCGGTCTGATGATCAGACTCTCGAGCATAAGTCCTAACATCCACATATATATATAACCAACAATACCGAGTATTTAATTTACATCACAACTTCCAAGTGTAAGTATCCACCACTGTTAAACAAACGGCGCCAAAATAAACGCTACGGGAGCACAGGCGCATCCCGGGCTCAACTACCAAAATAACCAAAAGTATATCAACGACCTAGGATCTAGAGCCACTCCGCTTCTTCGATCCTCATCCTGCAGTAAAAATATGGAGCCCCCGAGGGGGTCAGCAACCTTTGCTGGTATGGTTAACGCGCAGCCCATCGGCTACCGGGATACGCGCAACCAATTGTCATGATAACATGGCATTCATTTTAAACATCCAACATATATATATACCATAGCATAGCAAGGGAAATTGCATAGCACCACAACAATACATAACACCATAAAATCGGTTCACGCAAGGAATCCTTCCACCATAGTTAGTATACATAGTGAGCCTAGAGATTATTGCCAATCTCATGCTAAGCTCGTTACCAACCTCGTTACCGTCCAGTTATATCGAACGGTTAACTTAAACCCAAGGTGTGTCGGATATAGTAATCCCAAGCACACCGAAACAACATTTGTATGCCCCTGTGGCCCGACGTGAGTCAGTAAACTAGCTTTGGATAAGCTAAGGGAAGGTTGAAACCAAATTGGAATACAACCTATACATACACCAAGAGAGCCGAACCGGATATGACATCGACTCCCGTCCTCACACGCGTGGCCGGAGCATACCGGACTCCTCACTCCCCCCGATTAGCACTTGTTAGTGGTCACACAATATTTTGTTAAGTCACATACCAGCAAATATTCAGGTCTTGTTAGACACACCAAGGGAAAGAAGTCACAACATTACAACATCATAATGTATAACAACCGTAAACTCTTTTCATGCCTTAAGTCTTATAAGGTCATAACACTCAGAAAAACAAACAACACCCAAGCCGGTGTAAACCGGTAGACAATAGACTACAAGAAAACCATACCTTGGTCCTTGCCTCGTTTCGTTTCCACCTTGAGAGAATCCTAAACACATTAGTAACGTCGGTTAATTATTTATTTAACTTCCAACTTACAAAGTATTTAACATGGTTGAATGACATGTTTTTAATGTCTATCTTACCCTAGGTTACCTTCATTATACACCCTAGGGTTAACTACATAAGTCACATTCTTTTCTGTTTTTTTTTACAAGTTTTGGTCCGACCGACCTTACCGACCGAACTTACCCAAGTTCGGTCGATTCCAGAACACATTTCCGTCAAAATTTTCTACTCCGACCGACCTTGTAAGTTCGGTCGCATGTTCGGTCCATTCCCGAGAGTTTCTTCCCTTTGAAAATTTAGCCCGACCGAACTTGCCAAGTCCGGTCCCATGTTCGGTCGATTCCAGTAACTCAATCCGTACACAAAATACAAGCCCGACCGACCTTGCAAGTCCGGTCCCCAAGGTCGGTCCATTCCAGAAGCCAATTCTCGCAGGGTAAACTGGGCTCGACCGAATTTGCAAGTTCGGTCTGCCCCAGACCTTTGTTTTCCTTTTTACATTCAACTCCAAACTTCACCCCATATATCCTAGTACATCCTAACCTCATTTGAGCACTTCAAACACACCTTAAGATATCCTTAAACACTCATAAAACTCATTTTCTAATTCCTTAAACCTTTACTCATTTCTTCCCAAAATTCCTAACACTCACAATGTTTTCTCCTAGTCTCCAAGTGGTGTTCCTTACCTAAGATGATCACTTATACCAAAATACTCCCTCGACACAACCACATCATCTCTCAAGCATCTATTCTCACAACTTACTCCTTATGTCATTCTCACAATTCCTTTTCCAAGTTTACACTTTCTCCTTAATATACCAAAGTTTGCCTAAGTCTTTACCTAAGTCCAAAATGACTTTGGTACATACTAAAACTACAAGATCATGCCTAAGTCCTCATTACACTCTAGAACACTTCCTAGTTCGTCAAAATTCCTTTAAAACATCTTGAACTCCTTATACATTTCCTAAATTTCGACATAGGTTCCCCTAGCATTTTGTTACACCAAAGCACATTGTTTTCACCATTAAACAAACAAGAAAACCAAGAACACTCTCATACACAAAACTTCACTCAAATCTCACTACATTAAAATATAATGCATAACTTTAAATTGCATGGCACTTAGGCCCTTAAAATGCTTAAATCATAAACACTGAATTTCCACAATATATATGCCTTTGACCTGCAAATACATACAACAAGACATATGTTCTTTTACTAGTCTCCTTGAGAACATTTACTAGGTCATTCACCTTTTGCTCTTTAGGTAGTTTTAACAAGCATTATAAGCTCATTTCTCCTAAGGCATTAAAACAACATTAGGTTAGTATATTTACCTCTTTTCCAAAGAACTTCTTTCTTGTTTCCTTATAAAACCGGTAAGGTATTTGATTCCTTGTCAAGTTCTAAACAATATACAAACATCATAATGAGTATTCAAGCTTTAAGCTTCATCTCATTGTAATCCCTAATTTTACATTGTTTCAAAAACATTAATGTAGCTGTTTTACCTTGATCTTTGAAGAGAGTTTGAATATCTATGAAGAGAGGACTCCACCTAGTCCATGAAAGGTTAGAATGAAGCTAGAACAAAGTCACTCAAAGAGCTCCATCAATGTACATTTTCGGTCAAGGCAAAAACATGAAGGAACTTGATTTTTCTTTGAGATTCCTTACCTAGAAGCAAAGGAGATCAATAATATGTAGAAATACAAGCTCAAGCTCCTTCAATGGTGGAACTCCATGGCACCGAAATGGGGCTCTTGAAGTTTTGAGAAGATAGGAATGAAGAGCTTGATGAGAGGAAGAGATTGGTGGTGTTTGTTTTTGATTTGGACAAGTGAGCTAGATTTTACAAGAGGTCAAAGCTAGAGTTTTAATGGTGGTGGTGAGTATTACCGTGAGAGAGCAGCAAGAAGGAAGGAGATGGAGTTGGAACCGTGTGAAATGGAGGAGGGAAATGAGAGAATGAGATAAAACTTACTTTTAGAAGATATTTGTTCTTATAAAGTACAAAAGTAGCTTAATTAGTTTTCTTTATTTACTTATTATATTAACTAGAGAGTGGTGAGTCACTACACTTAGAAAACTGGCACCCTATAATATAATGAGGGTATTTTAGTCTTTGTTTGTCAATTTAATTACTTATGACAACACATGATACAAACTAGCTTATAAAAATCACTATTCACCAAAACAAGGCACTTAGAAGTGAAATTTTTGATTTCCCATTGATATAGCCACCCAAATGTGATATTATATAGTACACATATATATTTAAGACTAATGATGGATATTTAGCCACTCAAAACTCATTTACAAGACAATTTTTCAAAAATGTGCTTTAAGACTTCTTAAAGCACATTTTGTGTTTTAACTTGTTTTCAAGCTTGGTTTTCTTTGGTAATTGATTTAATATGTTCACTAATATATAAATAAGGTCTTGGTAAGTTCATTAGGTCTTACCCAAGCTTATTCCAAGCTTAGAGCACATTTTAGCCTTTATCGACCTTAAGGTATTTAATTGTGTTCTTTATGGTTTAAATTGTTTGTTAGCGTTTCTAAGACATTTTCTTGCCTTAATAAATCATGTTTTAATGTTTAAACAACATTCTAAGGTTTGGGTTATTTCAATCTACCCCCCTTAAAAGAACTTTGTCCCCAAAGTTCACACTTCCCACATATCCTAAATATAAGAACACGGGGAACACTTATAAAACAATACCTCCAAAAACAATATTATCAACATTACCATCACACTTACATCACCTCGGACTCAAGGTCCAAACCACATAATACCATTCAGACACAACGGTCTGTAACATAACATAGACAATGTATATAATACATGTCGAACGCATCCACAACCGAAACGGCTCTACCCCCCCTTAAAAGGGGTACACCCCGTACCCTATACATATAAACACTAAGAAGTAAACAATGACGGGTACTTCGCCTTCATTTTATCTTCCAGCTCCCATGTGGCCTCCTCAACGTCCTGGTTAGACCAGAGGACCTTCACCAGTCTTACAGACTTATGGCGAGTGTCTCGAGTCTTAGTATCCAGAATCCGTACCGGAGTCTCCACTGATCGCATTGTCGGCTCTAAGGTTAGCCTCTCAGGCTGAAGCACATGAGACGGATGAGACATATACTTCTTCAACTGGGACACATGAAATACATCATGTACCTTGCCCAGCTCGGCGGGTAAATCAAGTCTGTAAGCTACCGGGCCGATCCGCTCCGTCACAGCATAAGGTCCCACATATTTTGGGCTCAACTTGCCCTTCTGGCCAAAATGAAATACTCCCTTCATGGGGGATACCCTAAGAAATACCTGATCGCCTACAGCGAACTCCAGGTCACGTCTGCGCACATCAGCGTACGAGTTCTGCCTATCCTGAGCTGCTTTCATATTAGCCCTGATCTGGCGAACTTCTGGCTGAACCTGTTCCAAATACTCTGGTCCTATAATGACCGTCTCACTCGACTCATCCCAGCATAAAGGCTTGCGGCATGGTCTACCGTACAATGCCTGGAAGGGAGACATCTTGATCGAAGCATGGTAACTGTTGTTGTAACTAAACTCGATCAGATGTAACTTATCAATCCAGCTGGTCTGAAAGTCAAGTGCACATGCACGTAACATATCCTCAAGTGTCTGGATGGTGCGCTCACTCTGACCATCGGTCTGTGGGTGAAACACTGTACTCAATTTCAGTTCGGTACCCAATGCTTCTCGTGTAGACTTCCAATATCTCGATAAGAATCTGGTATCTCTGTCAGATACAATTGTTTTCGGTACACCATGATGTCTAACAATCTCTCTGTCGAAGAGCTCTGCAAGCTTAGCCACTTTCCAGGTGTCCTTCATCGGTATGAATCGAGCCACCTTGGTCAGTCGGTCTACCACAACCCAAATCATATTCAGACCTCCCCTTGTAGGCGGAAGCCCTACCACGAAGTCCATAGATATGTCATGGAACTTCCACTCAGGCACTGGCATTGGCTGCACCATACCACCAGGCCGTCGGTGCTCAAACTTGACCTTCTGACAAGTGAGACACCTCAACACATAATCATTTACATCCTTTTTCATTCCAGCCCACCAAAAATAACGTTTCATACCCTTATACATCTTTGAAGCTCCGGGGTGAATCGAAGTCGTAGAACAATGGGATTCACTCAGTATGCGCTCCTTCAGCTCAGCGCTACTCCTCGGTATACATAGTCGGCCATTAAGCCTAATCAGGTCATCATCGTGGAGTCTGAAGTCGTACTTCTGACCCTCGAATGTGCCATCAATAAGCTTCTGTCTAATCCCCACCATATACTGATCCGTCATCTGAGCACTCCGCACCTCTTCAACCAAGCTAGTATGAGAGACTAGCGAATGGAGAGAGTGTGCTCGGCGACTCAATGCGTCAGCTACCACATTCGCCTTACCCTCCTTATACTGTAAATTGATGTCATAATCATTTAAGAATTCGACCCACCTTCTTTGCCTCATGTTCAACTCTTTCTGAGTGAACAAGTATTTCAAACTCTTGTGGTCGGAATAGATTGTCACGCTTACCCCATACAAATGATGTCGCCATATCTTCAATGCGAAGACAATGGCACCCAATTCTAAATCGTGGGTAGGGTAGTTCTCTTCATGCTTCTTCAGCTGTCGGGAGGCGTAAGCCACGACCTTCCCGTGTTGCATCAACACACAACCCATACCCCTGCCTGATGCGTCGCAATAGACCTCAAAACCATCTGGACCGTCTGGTATAGTCAGGACCGGTGCAGATGTCAGAGCATCCTTGAGTCTCTGAAAAGAACTCTCACAGTCGACTGTCCACTCGAATGGTGCATCCTTCTTCATCAAGGAAGTCATCGGCTTCGAGACACTGGAGAAGTCCTTAACAAACCTCCTATAGTAACCTGCTAGACCGAGGAAGCTCCTGATATCGGTAACTGTCTTCGGCCTAGGCCAGGTGCGCACTGCATCTATCTTTGCCGGATCAACAGCGATCCCGGCCTCAGAAATCACATGTCCAAGAAAGGATACTTGGTTCAACCAAAACTCACACTTAGAAAATTTAGCATACAGCTGATTCTTCCTCAATGTTTGCAACACATCTCTCAGGTGGCTTTCATGCTCACCTCTCGATTTCGAATACACAAGTATGTCATCGATGAAGACTACCACTGATTTGTCCAACTGATCTTGGAACAAACGGTTCATTAAGTCCATGAACTTTGCTGGTGCATTTGACAAGCCAAACGCATAACTGTGAACTCATAATGCCCATATCTAGTTCTGAATGCTGTCTTTTCGATATCACTGTCACGGATGGCAATCTGGTGGTATCCGGAACGTAGGTATATCTTGGAGAATACTGATGCTCCCCTCAGCTGATCAAATAGATCGTCGATGCGTGGTAAAGGGTAACGGTTCTTCAACGTAACAGCATTCAGCTCCCGATAATCAATACACAGGCGGAGGCTACCGTCCTTCTTCTTCACGAAGAGGACCGGCGCTCCCCATGGTGAAACACTAGGGCGGATAAAGCCCTTGTCGAGTAGGTCTCTCAGCTGCTCCTTGAGCTCTGTCATCTCTGCTGGAGCCATACGATAAGGTGCCTTCGCAATGGGTCCGGTGCCCGGAACTAAGTCAATCTCAAACTCAACCTCTCTTGCTGGCGGCATGCCTGGTAGTTCCTTAGGAAATACATCAGGAAACTCCGACACTACCGGCACATCTGGGCTAAACTCAGGGTCTCTCTCTATGTCCTGGACATAGCAGAGGTATACATCATTCCCTCGTCGTATCTCACGATACATGGCCATGGCGGTGATGATCTGTGTCGAAGGCTTCCTGGGCCTCTGGCGGTATGATATAGTAACCCCAGATGGACTCCGAAGAAGCAGTCGATGCTCGGCACACAGGATTCTACCCTTGTACCGCTCCAACCAGTTCATCCCGACAATCACATCAAAACCTAGTCCGTCGAACTCTATTAAGTCGATCGGAAACTCCTCATCCCTGATTCGCACAACAGCATCTCGGTAGTAGCGGGTACACCTGATCCGCTCTTTCGACGGGAGAGTGACCACGAAGTCTGGCATCTCTTCACCGTCTAACCCCAGCCTCTTCGCAAATGATAGCGAAATGAATGTATGCGAGGCTCCAGAGTCGAACAAGATCGATGCATCCACGCCATTCACTGGAAAGGTACCGGTGAGGATTGTGCCGCTCTTGCCGGCTTCTGCCTTATTGCAGACACTCAGTATACCTCCCGTTCCGAGTGCACAGCCTAGTTCATTGACAAACTCATAAGTATACGGTAGTAACACGTTTGATACACTCCAAACAACACTCTTTATTCATTAACACCCTCTTTACACCATAAGTTGGTTACATTGTAGACATGGCTATAGATAGCTTCCTTAACATACATCTGGTTTATTACATTACATGGTTACACAAGGCTTAAAACTGCCTGAAAGTCAAATTCAAACGCCCGGGTTTCAGATGTGTGGCATTTACCACCGTCGATGGTGCGGTATTCATTTATCTTCTTGATACCGTGGTACAACATCCTTGATTGTCCTCCCATGATTAATACATCACCTGACTTCAACACTAGCTTCTTTGCGAGATCACCACGCTTCTGCTCGCCGTACATAAACACAACGGTATCACCAATGGACCAAGACACCACGGGTACTCCCTTACTTAGAGACTCGGGTGACTTGTCCTTATCTTGGTGTAACCCTAACCGTCCACCTTTCTGGTAGAAGTTCACAATACATAAGTCTGCTTCCACGTTCGGAATCGGTTCCAATTCAAGTTGCTGAGCAATTCCCACGGTGTGGTTAACGACCGCAAGGAACTCCTCAGGTATGCCTGGTACAGTTGCTCCGTCTTCAGCTCGCACATCCTGATATGACTTGGTGTAGGGATTCCAGTCCTTACCCATGCACATCATCTTCAGCTTCATCTTCGAACCGCTCGGGTATTCGGGTGTGTAGAAACCTCCTGGTGCTGCTCCAAGTTCGTTGCAACGCCTGATGATGTGGATTTGTGCTTCCGGTGTCAGGTATCCATTTAAGAGTATCATACCTGGTTGGATAACCTGACATTGCTCCAGTGGGAATTCGGTGATGCTGATGGTGGTCTCTTCAGGGTTTGGTGTGGGCGGGATTGGATAACAGATATTGAAGGTTCCTAAGTTTTCCACATTGTCTAATTTAGGTGTCTCTCACATTATTCTTTAACTCATTACTTAGGTGGTTTTACATTAGACTCACTAATACAACACTCATGCATGAAATGCGGTAAGCAATTACTTTTTCATTTAACAGTTTAGGCGGTACCTGGTCTCGAAGGGATCCTGGTGCCTCAAACCGGTCCACCACATTCAGGGCGGCCTTGCCGGACCCCGAACCCTTCCCCTTCTGGGATTCAGTGTACTTCTTGTCAGAAGACTGCTGGCTGATCGCCTTCGGGCTTTCAGTGGTCGTGGTAGTATACACTTCCACTGCCCCTTTGGCTTATAGTTCCTTGTTGGGGTTCGTCCAACACTCAAACTCGCGGTGCCCCATCTTCTGGCAGTAACGACACCGCACATCATTTCCCTTGCAGTCCTTGCCGGGGTGGTCTCCGTTGCACCACTTACAGTAAAAGTGGCGCTCCGGTCCAGAACCCGCGCTAGCTGCTATAACAACACACAATCAATACTCACTTCTCATCTTAACAACATACACCTCAACTAGATACACATGATTTAGTAATTACCCTTAGGGGGTAGGAGCGTAGAGGCTTCGCCGCATACGCATACGTGAGCTTCAGTGGCTCATCAGCTGTGGTGGTCTGGGCTTGGCCCTTGTCACCCTGATACTGACTCTTCTAGGGCTGAGGGTAGGGTTTCTTTTTCTTTCCTCCCCCATACCCTTGCTGACCCTGGCCCTCATTCGTGGCCTTGCGCTTGTGCGCATTCTCCTCGTCCCTCAGACGGACGGTAATCTCAACTTTAGCAGCGGCATGATAGCACTCCTGAATTTAGGATGTTAGTCACGCCCCGCAAACACAACTCACCAACTCACATTAATCATTCACTAATTGTATAAACTGATTCACAACATGGTATTCTAGTTACCTGCAAGGTAGTATACTCAGCTGGACCCATCCCGTAGCGGAGACGGTGGCTAAGACCATTGTAGAACCGGTTCACCAACACCCGGTTCGAGTACCCAAGGTCTGGTAACAGGTGGATAAGGCCGGTGAATGCGGTGTAGTAGTCATCAACCGACATCTTATCCCCCTGCCTCAGACTATCCAGCTCGAGGCGCTTGGCCTCCTGCACATGTACAGGGTAATACTTGGCTCGCAGTAGAGCCGTGTACTCCCTCCAACCAAACTCAGGATCAGCAATCCTGTCCTCTCTCACCAACTTCAACCAACTCTGTGCCGAACCCTTCAAGTAGTAAGCGGCAAGACGGACCTTAGCTTCGGCAGGCACTGCCAAGGTCTCGTAGGCGGTCTCCAGCTCGGAGATGTACGCCTCCAGCTTGCGAGGGTCGGTCTCCCCATTGAACGACGGCGGTCTCAGATCAGCCAACGCCTTGACCCAATTGGTCTCTCGTGGCGGTGGCGGTGGCTGAACTCCGGGCTGTTGCCCTTGCTGTAATGCAACAACCATCTGGGGTACCATCTGGGCTACGGCGGCTGCTACTGCCTGGTCACCCGTATCTCCAACACCGCGCCCGCGGCCTCTACCCCGTGGTCTACCTGACATCTGAATTCACATGAACATTTCATTAGCATTATGCTTGCACACTTATCGGTCCAATGGTTGTAGCATCTTCCCGACAACAAGGTAATTTCACACTTAGTTAGTGGTTAACCTTTCCAAATCTGTTCACTTAGGTAACTATGGTTAGGTTTCCTAACTCGGTATATTTCTAGCTCGGTATTCTAGTCATCAGAGCGATACTTCGCTCTGATACCACTTTTTGTAACACCCCTACAACGCCCCTACCAACTACTGAAATCGCAGCGGAAATAGCCAGCCAAACAATAACTAAACGCTTTGGTGTTACAACGCCGTTAACCACCCACGTGGTTAACTAGGCAGAATAAATACAAGTGTATCGGTCTGATGATCAGACTCCCGAGCATAAGTCCTAACATCCACATATATATAACCAACAACCGAGTATTTAATTTACATCACAACTCCAATGTAAATCCACCCTGTTAACAAACGGTACGCCAAATAAACGCCGGGAGCATAGCGCATCCCGGGCTCAACTCCAAATAACCAAAGTATATCAACGACCTAGGATCTAGAGCCACTCCGCTTCTTCGATCCTCATCCTGCAGTAAAAAATATGGAGCCCCCGAGGGGGTCAGCAACCTTTGCTGGTATGGTTAACGCCAGCCCATCGGCTACCGGGATACCGCAACCAATTGTCATGATAACATGGCATTCATTTTAAACATCCAACATATATATACCATAGCATAGCAAGGGAAATTGCATAGCACCACAACAATACATAACACCATAAAATCGGTTCACGCAAGGAATCCTTCCACCATAGTTAGTATACATAGTGAGCCTAGAGATTATTGCCAATCTCATGCTAAGCTCGTTACCAACCTCGTTACCGTCCAGTTATATCGAACGGTTAACTTAAACCCAAGGTGTGTCGGATATAGTAATCCCAAGCACACCGAAACAACATTTGTATGCCCCTGTGGCCCGACGTGAGTCAGTAAACTAGCTTTGGATAAGCTAAGGGAAGGTTGAAACCAAATTGGAATACAACCTATACATACGCCAAGAGAGCCGAACCGGATATGACATCGACTCCCGTCCTCACACGCGTGGCCGGAACATACCGGACTCCTCACTCCCCCCGATTAGCACTTGTTAGTGGTCACACAATATTTTGTTAAGTCACATACCAGCAAATATTCAGGTCTTGTTAGACACACCAAGGGAAAGGAGTCACAACATTACAACATCATAATGTATAACAACTGTAAACTCTTTTCATGCCTTAAGTCTTATAAGGTCATAACACTCAGAAAAGCAAACAACACCCAAGCCGGTGTAAACCGGTAGACAACAGACTGCAAGAAAACCATACCTTGGTCCTTGCCTCGTTTTGTTTCCACCTTGAGAGAATCCTAAACACATTAGTAACGTCGGTTAATTATTTATTTAACTTCCAACTTACTAAGTGTTTAACATGGTTGTATGACATGTTTTTAATGTCTATCTTACCCTAGGTTACCTTCATTATACACCCTAGGGTTAACTACATAAGTCACATTCTTTTCTGTTTTTTTTTACAAGTTTTGGTCCGACCGACCTTACCGACCGAACTTACCCAAGTTCGGTCGATTCCAGAACACATTTCCGTCAAAATTTTCTACTCCGACCGACCTTGTAAGTTCGGTCGCATGTTCGGTCCATTCCCGAGAGTTTCTTCCCTTTGAAAATTTAGCCCGACCGAACTTGCCAAGTCCGGTCCCATGTTCGGTCGATTCCAGTAACTCAATCCGTACACAAAATACAAGCCCGACCGACCTTGCAAGTCCGGTCCCCAAGGTCGGTCCATTCCAGAAGCCAATTCTCGCAGTGTAAACTGGGCTCGACCGAACTTGCAAGTTCGGTCGCAAGTTCGGTCTGCCCCAGACCTTTGTTTTCCTTTTTACATTCAACTCCAAACTTCACCCCATATATCCTAGTACATCCTAACCTCATTTGAGCACTTCAAACACACCTTAAGATATCCTTAAACACTCATAAAACTCATTTTCTAATCCTTAAACCTTTACTCATTTCTTCCCAAAATTCCTAACACTCACAATGTTTTCTCCTAGTCTCCAATTGGTGTTCCTTACCTAAGATGATCACTTATACCAAAATACTCCCTCGACACAACCACATCATCTCTCAAGCATCTATTCTCACAACTTACTCCTTATGTCATTCTCACAATTCCTTTTCCAAGTTTACACTTTCTCCTTAATATACCAAAGTTTGCCTAAGTCTTTACCTAAGTCCAAAATGACTTTGGTACATACTAAAACTACAAGATCATGCCTAAGTCCTCATTACACTCTAGAACACTTCCTAGTTCGTCAAAATTCCTTTAAAACATCTTGAACTCCTTATACATTTCCTAAATTTCGACATAGGTTCCCCTAGCATTTTGTTACACCAAAGCACATTGTTTTCACCATTAAACACACAAGAACACTAAGAACACCAAGAACACTCTCATACACAAAACTTCACTCAAATCTCACTACATTAAAATATAATGCATAACTTTAAATTGCATGGCACTTAGGCCCTTAAAATGCTTAAATCATAAACACTGAATTTCCACAATATATATGCCTTTGACCTGGTAATACATACAACAAGACATATGTTCTTTTACTAGTCTCCTTGAGAACATTTACTAGGTCATTCACCTTTTGCTCTTTAGGTAGTTTTAATAAGCTCATTTCTCCTAAGGCATTAAAACAACATTAGGTTAGTATATTTACCTCTTTTCCAAACAACTTCTTTCTTGTTTCTTGTCAAGTTCAAAACAATATACAAACATCATAATGAGTATTCAAGCTTTAAGCTTCATCTCATTGTAAACCCTAATTTTACATTGTTTCAAAAACATTAATGTAGCTGTTTTACCTTGATCTTTGAAGAGAGTTTGAATATCTATGAAGAGAAGACTCCACCTAGTCCATTAAAGGTTAGAATGAAGCTAGAACAAAGTCACACAAAGAGCTCCATCAATGTACATTTTCGGTCAAGGCAAAAACATGAAGGAAACTTGATTTTTCTTTGAGATTCCTTACCTAGAAGCAAAGGAGATCAATAATATGTAGAAATACAAGCTCAAGCTCCTTCAATGGTGGAACTCCATGGCACCGAAATGGGGCTCTTGAAGTTTTGAGAAGATAGGAATGAAGAGCTTGATGAGAGGAAGAGATTGGTGGTGTT